>QEPC01002403.1:4274780-4317829 GCA_003113815.1 Sphenodon punctatus | reverse complement strand
TTGGTGAAGCTACTAGGGATGCTGGTCTGGATGTGTCTGATTTGGTGGCAATGCATCCCTGAAACTGGCCAATTTTTTTTAAAAAGGCCTGTGTGCTTACACAGATGTTTGGCTGCTGGGGATGCCTTTGGGGGCTTGTGGGAATGGTTTGTTTTGTTTATGTGTGGTTTTCTGTTTTTTATATGTGTTTTGTTCACTTGATGATGTGGAGTGTTAAATACTAATTCCACCCCCCCCCCCCAAACACACACGCAGCAGAGGGTGACGGGGAATTAGTATTTAATGCCCCGTGATTCAATTGAGGTTTTGAAATTGTGAGATGTAACTGTTAGTCTGGTGATCTGCCTGCTTTTAAACCTGGCAGAGGAGGTGAATATAACCTGCCTAACTGAAATTACTGGATTAAGTAATGTAATGTCCATCTAACGTTAACCCTAGGAACTCCTTGCTGCTGGCTGGGTTATGCCCTGGCTCCGCCTACCGTATCCCTGACTCCGCCCCTAGGCTAGGCTCCACCCCGAGGCCCACCGGCCTTACTGTCCCAGTGCCCCTCCAACCTCAAAACCCACCAGCCAGCCATGCTACAAAGTACTCGATAAACCGGTCACAGGATTGCTCCAGGTCCAGGCGGAGACAGGCATGACTGATCAAACCTTTCATCACCTGGAAAAGCTCCACTGGACGCGACTTTGCAGATGCAACAACGACAGCGAAGAACTGCTTCTTTGCTGCCTGCACCGCCACAGCATAGGCCTTTAAACTGCTCTTATGCTGCGATCAATCATACTCATCGCGAGTCCGGTGCCACCATCGCTCCAACTGCCTGCTCTCCCGCTTCAAACACCTCAGTAAACCAAGGAGACGTGCAGGAGACTCGGGAGGGCAGCGGACGCCTGGGAGCCACTCTGTCAATGGTCTCGGCCAACAAGGTGTTCCAGAAGGCTACGAGATCATCGACAGAGCGGGTGTCAAGGTCCAGGGGAAACTCCCCCAGAGCATTCCAGAACTGATGCCTTGCTGCTTAACAAATTCAAACCATAGAGAGGTTTTATTGACATCATAGTGGTTCCATTTCTAGGGATGTATTTTTTTTAATTACCCATTTTATGTATTTTATTTATTTATTTAGCAAATTTATATCCCGCCCCTCCTGCCACAGGCAGCCCAGGGCGGCTAACAGCAGCAATCAATATAAAATACGGTTGGAGGGGTGCGAGCCTCTGGGGCATTTTTTCATCTGCTCGCCTGTCCGCTTCCCCGCCTGATTGTTTCGCTACCCCTACCTTCCACCTGTGGCTGGCTGCCATGAGCCCGACAGGCGGCGAGACCAGCTGTGTTGCATCTGACAGCCAGGAAAGCCGCGCCTGCGCCAACACCTCCACCGGCTCTTCAAAGGCACCACTGAGGCTACAGCAGCACCGGGGCATCGCGCCTAAGGGCGTCGCACCTAAGGGCGCGGGCTTAGGCGTGGGCTCTGGGGGCTGCGATTCAGAGTGGTGAGCCCTGTGTGAATTTGATTTTCCATGGGCAGGAGGGGGAGGAAGGTGGGGATGGAAACCCGCTCTCAAGCTCGAGTCAAACAGTTAACCCTGGAAAACTACCTCCAGAGTTCCAAGGCAGGCCCTGCTCAGGCTGATGACTTACCCCTGGCAGTGGAGTCGGAGACTTTGTTGGAACAGGGTCCCTCCACGATTACATCTACACCGCTTTCTGATCCTACCTCTTCTGTATCTGCGGCTGTGACCACAGGGCATCTGCCCTTTGCTGCTGATACCAGTGCGGATCTTCCCTGGGAGCACATGGGTAAGCAATGCTTTGCCGTGAGTTATCTAGTTTCTAGATTATACACTCAGCTGGAGAATGTCAACATGCAGCTTGAGCTGCAAAGACTCCAGCTGGCGATTATTACTGATAAGCTTAAATTACAGGAGGCTGCGTAATCCCAGCGCAGTAAGGACTCTCCTCCCATTTTGGTTTCGGTAGGAACTCAAACTTTACAGGATGGACCTGTCCCCGAGGTGGTTGCTCTGGGGGACGCAGTGGCTGGGGCTTCTGCTGACAAAAAGCCTTGCCCCCTGCAACTGGACTCGCAGGCATTCGTTTTCAAAATAGTTCCCCCGCCCTATGGGCGTTTGCCTGCTTGGACTTCTAAGTTTTTTATCCAAAGGCATCTGTCCATTATTTTGGGTGTAACACTCCATTCTAGTTCTATTGTACGATATCTATTATTGCCTCCTCATTTGTGCTC
Organism: Sphenodon punctatus; assembly: GCA_003113815.1. Taxonomy (NCBI): domain Eukaryota; kingdom Metazoa; phylum Chordata; class Lepidosauria; order Sphenodontia; family Sphenodontidae; genus Sphenodon; species Sphenodon punctatus. The sequence goes on along the minus strand of QEPC01002403.1, from coordinate 4,315,581 downwards.
ATATCGTGTATTGATATACTTTTCTGCTTGCCCAACTGTGGACAACCTATGGTCAAACACTCATTTATTTGCTGCTAGGGGGAATTTATCTAGCTAGAGTCTATAGGAACCCCCAGATCTCTCCCTTGTTACCATCTGTAGCTTCAGGATTATTTGCTGCAGGCCCTGATTTAAGCAACCCCAGCTTTATTCCAGCATCTAAAGATGTGCCTGTACTAGGGAGTCAACAGCGGGCCATCTTCCCTCCAGATTCCCAGGAGGCCCCCCGGGTGGCTCTAAGCTCCCAGGAGGCTCGGCTGCAGGGCTCTACCATAGCAAATACCATCCAAGCTAGGGATGATTGTCAAATCCATGTTCAGTCTCAGGGATTAGGTACACAGGCCCAGTCCCAGGCCCCACAATTAGGGCCCCAGAAACACTCCAGCCCAGTGCAGGAGCAACTACTACTCCCTGAGGGTAGTGTCTCCCCCAGGGTCAGGGGTGGGTGGACTTCTATTCACACTGGGGGCCTTTTCTTAGAGCCCGTGGCATGCGGTCGGGAGGCCTCGATACAGGCTTCTTCCTCGGTAGATATCGATGTCATCTCTGCAGATGCAGAGGGATGCAGTAGACTGGACTCTATGTCAATCCCATGACTATCCCGGCCAACCACTTCAAGCCTTTTTACATTATGCTCATGGAATGTGACAGGCTGGACAGGCGCTGCAACGCCCCAGACTTCTTGCAATACATACAAAGGTTTTCTGTTATCCTGGTCCAAGAAACTTGGTCCAGTGATTCACTGGACGTGGAGGGTTAATTTCGAACTCCCTTCCAGCAACACATAGGAACCCTAAGGGGAGGCCACGTGGGGGCTTGGGTTGCTTTGTATCCCGAGACGTTACCCTTCAGACTGTTGAAAATATAACACTTCCTGCGCTGTTGCAAGGGTTTGTGGCCAGGCTCGCTTCAACGACCCTCATAATCATGACTCTGTATATCCCTCCCTGTAATGCTGGCTCTTTTCGATCTTCTATGTGGGATATCCTGGATGGCCTATTAGAGCAACTGTCATTTAAGTACCTGGCAGGCCTAATTATCTTAATGGGTGATTTTAATGCCCATATAGGCTCAGACAACCAGGCTTTGGCCCCCTATTGCGATGGATTATCTTACGCCCCAGCAAATCTCTTGGGCCCTAGACGGTCCAAAGATAAAGGCATTAATTCATCAGGGATTAGACTAGCCCAGCTCTTAGTGGCCCAAGAGCTTTATGTGCTGAATGGCTTGGGATTCAATGATGTTGAGGGGGAAATATACTTTTGTTGGGGATCAGGGCCCAGTAGATTTCTCCTTAGTCTCGGCGGGGGTTCTCCCTTATGTCGCAGTTTTTGTGTTGGGCCCTCCCCTGGTGGGGGGGCATCTTCCCCTGGAACTCTCCCTTTCCACTTCTACAGTAGCCCCGGTGGTCTTATCTAAGCAAAATTATATACCCAACACCAGCAGGGAATCCTATGAGACTGTATGGGCCCCGCGCTGGGATGAGGGGCTATCCTCTGCTCTGGGGATTTTTGCCTCTCAACCTCAGGTTGTTTCCCTGCGCGAGAGGCTGCTTAACTCTGAAAGTTTTCTTGAGGTTCTTGAACTGTTTGATCATTTAACATCGGACCTCCAGTCTTACATCAGGGGATTGGGTCGGCCTTCTGTCTCTGGAATCGCTAGAATCAACCAACCTTGGTTCGCCAAAGAATGTCGGCAGGTTAAAACTGAACTCAAAAATATGCACCACGAATATAGGAATACTCGGGCGACCATTCTACCACCCCAATACGTTGCCCTTAGGGCAAAATATAGTAATCTGATAAACACCAAAAAGAGGGGCTTCTGGGATGTCCGCTGGGGGTCCCTCTTGCAGGCTGCCAACACTGGGGATACTAGAGGCTTTTGGCATTTGGTTAATGTCTCCACTGGGGGAAGGAAGGGCTCAACAGCCTCGCAACTTCCAGCATCTGTATGGATGGCCCACTTTAGTGAATTATACAACCTTCCGGGCAGCGATAATGACGGAGGTCAGCCAAGGAATGTCCCGATCTTAGGGCTTGAAGAGATGCCTGCCTGGCCGCCGGTCCAGGTGGAGGAGGTTAAGGCACTGGTCGATTCCCTCCGGAACAGCCGTGCGCCCAGCCTGGATCTTATAAGGGCTGAATTTCTTAAAACACACAAGGCTTGGTGGCTACCTGTGCTGGTTGCCTTGTTTACAGCCATTAACAGCACAGGTCAGGTGCCTGGGCCATGGCTCTAGTTGTCCCTATTTATAAAAAGGGCCCTAAAACTGACCTGGCAAACTACAGGCCGATTAGCCTTTTGCCAGTAATATCTAAGGTTTATGCTAAGTTCCTTTTAGGGAAACTGACCACTTGGATGGGCCAGGCTAAGATTATTTCACCTGAACAAGTGGGATTCCAGCAGGGTCGTTCTACTATTTAACACTGCCGCATTCTTCAATATCTTGCCGCCAAGTATAGGGCGCGTAATGGGGCTTTGTACGTAGCTTTCTTGGATCTCAGGGCAGCCTTCGACTCTGTGGATCGGGACGCCCTGTGGGAAAAGTTGCAGGATTCATCTATTGATAGACGCCTGCTGACTCTGCTTCGTTCCCTTCATGCCAACTCATCCTTGGTGGTCAAAATGGATAGGCAAGGCCATATTACCCCTCCAATTTCTACTTCGATGGGGGTTCGGCAGGGATGTGTCTTGGCTCCGGCACTTTTCAACTACTTTATAGACGATACCATCCCTGCCATTGCGAACCCTCGCTTTTTCCCGCCTAAATTAGCTGCTCGCGCCGTTGGCGGTCTTTGCTACGCCAACGACGTGGCCTTATTATCTCAGACACGAGTGCGGCTTTTGCGACAAGTCCAGGCTTTTGCTACTTTTGCCAGTTCAACCATCTGACCATCAATCATGCAAAATCTAAGATTCTGGTCTTTTCTTCTCACACGAAAATTCAGGGCTGGTCTGCTGGGGGCATCCCAATCCAGCAGGTCCAGGCTTTTAGATACCTGGGAATCCTCTTCCATAGGTCTGGTTCCTGGCAGGAACATGTCAATAGTGCCCTGCGATTGGCCCAAGCTTCTGCCCAATCAATAAGCAGACTTTTTGCTAAACAGGGCAGGATGGCAATCCTACCAGAACTACAGGAATATACAAGTAAAGCTAGGTCCCAACTTTTATATGGGGCAGAGTTATGGGCTCCTTCTCATTCCAGATTGGTGGATAGGGTTCAATCCAGATTCCTGCAGAAACTCTTAGGAGCCCCAAGAGGTACCCCCATGGCAGCTATTCGGGCAGAGCTGGGCTAGAAACCATGGTCCCAGACAGCCAAAGAAGCCGCTCTGTCATTTTGGCTTAAAATGCAATCAGGGCAGGGATCACTCTTATTGAGGGCTATGATAGAGGATCCTTTTTTGGACCATTTGGTCCTTGGAGGTGGATCCCCAACTGACAGAGATGGGTATTTCCCCGGAATATCTCAAACACAAGCCGCCTGACTCGCGCAGGAAGGAGGTGCTCTCTCGGGTAGGGGATATAGGCCGTCAATTAGAGCTCTGCAGAATTAGGCTATCACCCCATATCCGAGAATATTTGTTATATGTTCCGGATATGGGGCAGGTTGCCTCCCACCTGACTGCCCCCATTTCTAGCAGAGCCACAGCTCCTCTAGTGCCCGCTTTAATGCCTTTCCCTCCAGTGTTTTTGCGGGCAGGATCCAGGGTATCCCATTCACAGAAAGGCTATGTCCTTTTGATAACCTAACTACAGAGACAGTCAGGCATATAGTTCTATATTTCCACTTGTATGATGGCCCCCATCAGGAGCTCCTAGAACCTATTATTGGAAAGTTTCCAGGCAGAACAGATCAAGCATTATTAGCAGTGCTCCTTGATAGCACGGACTTAGATATTATCCAAAATGTAGCTACATTTTTGCTGAGGGCTGTCCATCTTAGAAGTCAGTTTTTAAAATATATATCTCTGTCTGTGTAAATGTAATTCAAATATCAACCGTCCCTTCGCTAGTGGTGTCTGCTGGGTGACACCAGATTTACTTGTTTTAACAGTAACGATGTTCTGTCTGTATTGTTTGAATTTTATTTTGTTATAAACTTGCAATGGTCTATGAACACGCAATAAAATGCATTTGATTTGATATAAAATACAATAAAAATACAGTATAACAATTAAAACATATCCCCCAATAAACGAACACCAATAAAAACATGGGGGGGAAAAAACCCTCCACCCTCCCTCCAATCCCCATCCCCCATCAACCCTCTCCCTCGCCAAATGCCTGACGAAACAGCTAGGTCTTACAATTCTTACAAAAAGTTGGGAGGTCAGATGGGCCCCCACTGGGAGGGAATTCCAAAGGTGCGGCGCAGCCACCGAGAACACTCTATCCTGCGTGGCCCCCCGGGAAACCCGAGGGACCACCAACAAGGCCCCCCCAGACGATCGCAGGGGCCAATCCAGGACCCGGGGAGTGAGGCGATCTCGCAAGTAAGCAGAGCCCTGGCCGTGTAAGGCTTTATAGGTCAAAACCAACACTTTGAATTAGGCCCGGAAGACTATTGGCAGCCAGTGCAGAGATTGGAGCACTGGTGTAATGTGCTCCCGGCGACCCAGCCCCACAAGGAGCCAGGCCACCGCATTCTGCACCAGCTGCAGCTTCCAGGCCATCACCATAGGTAGCCCCACGTAAAGCGCGTTACAGTAGTCTAACCGAGAGGTAATAAAAGCATGGATGATTGTGGCCATGGCCAGATCCAGAACCAAAATCAGCGGTCGAAGTTGCCGCACCAGATATAACTGGTGGAAGGCATTCCTCACCACAGCCTCCACCTGGAAATCCAGGCGGAGCTGCGCATCAAGGAGCACCCCCAGGTTCCACACCTGGGAAGTCAGTGGAGGACAGATCCCATCAATAGAGGGAGCCGTCACATCCACCGACTTACCTACTAGCATCACCTCCGTCTTGTCGGGATTCAGTCACAATCGATTAGCCCTCATTCAGTCCCCCACAGCTGCCAGACACTGGGTAAGCACTGACACAGCCAGGCCTGGGTCAGTTGAAAATGAGAGGTACAGTTGGGTGTACCCCCTGATCACCTCACCAAGTGGCTGCATATACACGTTGAACAGGAGAGGGGACAAGACAGAATCCTGCGGGACCCCACACGGGAGGTCTTGGTATGATGAAAAACAGTCACCAAGTACCACCCGCTGAGTTCTCCCGGTCAAGAATGAGCTGAACCATTCGAGAATGGTCCCGCCCACCCCTGCACTGTCCCGCAGGTGAGTCACCAACATCTCATGGTCAATGGTATCAAATGCAGCCAAGAAATCGAACAGGACCAATAGGGTCGAGCAACCCTGGTCCTTTTCACAGCAGAGATCATCTACCAAAGCTACAAGTGCTGTCTCAGTGCCATGACCCGGACGAAAGCCCGACTGAGAAGGATCAAGATAACCAAAACCAATGTGGTCAAGATGCCCCTGGAGTTGCTGAGCCACTACCCATTCAATAACTTTTCCTAAAAAGGGGAGGTTAGAGACAGGCCAATAGCTGGCAGGGGAGTCAGCGTCAAGCGATGGTTTCTTGAGCAGAGGCCACACCACCGGCTCCTGGAGGCAGCCCGGCACTCTGCCCTTCCTCAGGGAGGCGTTGACCACCCTGGCCAGCAACAGCCCCATTATCTCCCGACAGCTCTTAACCAGCCAGGACGGGCATGGATCTAATTCACAAGAAGTGGCTCGAACTGCCCCAAGCACATCCACCACATCAGCGGGTGTCACCGATTGAAAGTGATCCCACAAAATCGGACAAGTCGGGCTTCTACACCCTCTACGTCCCCACTGTATTAAGTGCAGCATCGAGGTCTTGCTGAATACGTGCGATTTTCTCTGCAAAATAATCCACAATAAGGTCAAAGCGGGCAGATGACAACTCAACCCCAGGGTTGAGGGAGGCCGGACTGACCAGCCCCCGCACAACCCGGAACAGCTCCGCCAGACGGGATTTTGCGGATGCTATGAGGGCAGCAAAGAACTCCCTCTTTGCTGTCCACATAGCCAGGGCATAGGCTCGTAAACTAGCTCTATGTCGCAATCTGTCGGCTTCAGCACAAGAACGATGCCACCGTCGCTCCAACCATCACCCCTCTTGCTTCAGCATCTGCAGTTCCTCGGAGAATCAAGGAGGTCTGCGGAGCCTCCGCCTGGGCAACGGACGTCTGGGAGTCGTTTGATCGACGGCCTCTGTCAGCAAGGTGTTCCATAGCTTGACAAGGTCACTGATGAGACAGTCGTCGAGGTCAGACGGTAATTCCCCCAGAGCTTACAAACCGCACTGGGTCCAACAGCCTCCGGGGGCGGACCATCCTAATAGGTTCCACACCCTTCCAGGGACAGACATGTGCTAGAAGGGAGGTCTGCAGAAGGTAATGATCTGTCCATGACATTTTGCAGCTGATCTGGGCATTTCCCCCTCTAATCTAGCTATTTCAGCATTTCTAAGTTTCTCTCTTGTTACAAGTATGTTTGGGGGGGAAAACTCAAGTTACCTTAGCAATATATTTTTCAAATTGGGATTTGGTATTTCTAGGTATGCTTGAGGTCACCACAAAGGAAACACTACAACATTAGTACTTACATCTTATAGCACCATTGGTAACCATTTAAGATGTATATTAAGTTAAAATTGCTAACTTTTGGCCTGCAATAATCTAATTTAAGAAATCTCTCATTCCACAACTACTCATACCATCTCCTGGAGTCACACACCTGCTGTACATCTGTCTTTAAAAAAAACAAAAAACCCACAAAATACGAACAAACAAATAAAAAAAACCAAACCTACAAATGGCTGCAAGAACAAGTAGGAAGTGAAACCTGACTGAGTGGGAAGGAATTTGGAGATTTTTTTAAAAGCAAAACCAAGGTGTTAGATGTTTATTAGGCTCAAATATCTAAAGCAGTTGGAAGGAAAGGCTGGGCTGGAACAGATTTAGCATTCCACCTTTTCTTAAGGGCTACAATTATTCCAAGAATGAGACCCACACAACTGCGTACACTTAGCGTACCTGGTCCTGATGATCAAAGAATGTGTGCACGCAATTCCTTTTCCCAGCATCCCAAACTTTTACACTTTTGTCAGATGAACTGAAAAACAGTGTCAATATTTATATCAAACTATTAGCAATTTTATTTTACTGTAAGAGATCATCGTTTTTTACAAAAGCAGTAAACTTAAAATCCTACATACCTGGAAACAAAATGGGTCCCATCTGGACAAAAGGCTACATTTAGTACCCATGATCCATGACCACTTAATGTGCCTGCTAAGCTTGCATGTTGTCTGTCGGGGGGGGGAAGAGAAAAACAATTAAAATTACAAATCCATTACAAGTCTACCTGGCAAAACTTAAGAGGTTATATAACCAGTGTGTAATAATCTGCAAGAAGCGCCAGTAGAAAGATTTCATTCTCTCCTTTATGAAAGTTCACAGCTAGTGCTTCTTGGACAATTTGCTCAGTTAAACTGAAGCACTTTCAATAGAAAAGATCCTACTGTGTCACTTATTGTGGCCTACAAGAGGACCCCAAAGATGATGAAGCAATTTACCCTGTGATGCATTAAGTATATTGTGCAGACACACAGTCTTATTTTCGCCAGGCCTACATTATTCAGAATCTATGCTTTCCAGCTATACAACATAGATTGTGATTCAAATCAGCGAATAAAGAACTGTTACTAGCATGTCTAGCACTAGGGGGCACTCAATCTTGATTGATGTTTCTACACACCAATACAAATCACTGTGATGGGTTAGGCTATGTCTTTTTTTGGAAGGAATTTAGTTATCCTTCCTTGGAGGGGTTCACAATTAAAAGATGCACTTTGGATAGATTAGCTTTAGTTATCCAAGAATGCCTCTCCTCCAGCAACAAGTCTTGGCAAGGATAGCTTGTTGGGAAGCTTGTTTAGGATGGAAGCATAAAGCTCCTTTCACATAAGTCGGTAAAAGCAGGTTTTACGTTCAAAAGAGTTGCCTCAGAGCAGTGAAAAGGCAGAAACCAAACGAGTTGGAACCAGCAGTCCAGCCAGATAGCAAAAAGAGGGAGAGACAGGCCACTGAAAGGAAGCACAGCAATGGTGTCATACCAAAATTCAGCAATGTGCGCAAGAGTGACTGAATAAGGTACAACATCCTGGCCATGAAGACATTCATTCTTTTCAACTCTATTGAGTGTAAGTGTGGCGAATTAGACTAAAAAGAGGAATTGGGTCCCTTACCTCGGGAATTCTCTTTCTATGTCCCTCGAGGGAGGTCATTCAGACGTAGGGAATGATCTCCTCACCGACCACAAGGAGGCAGCAAACACTTTGCTGGGAGCACATAGGGAGGACGCTCCCCCGCCTTCCCAGGAGTAACACAGCCAAGGAACAAACTGCTCAACTGCAAAACTTAACAGATATTAGTAATTCCCCCGGAGGGGCAACAGGTAAACCGTTAACACAACTAAAAGTGGACCAGCGCCCAGGTATTATCCGGGTGGGCCGAATGACCTCCCACGAGGGACATAGAAAGAGAATTCCCAAGGAAAAGGCCCCAATTCCTCTTTCTATGCCCTCTCGTCCAGTCATTCAGACGTAGGGAGGTACCAAAGCAGTAAGAAAATGGGGAGGGACTGGGCGCTTATTGGGGATCCAAGACCTCCTGAAGCACCCGCCTCCCATAGGCGGCTTCTGCTGATTCAAAGCAATCAATTTTGTAATGCTTTGTAAACGAGTGGAGGCTCCTCCACGTGGCTGCCCTGCAAATTTCTAGAATAGCAGCTGTAGCTCGGAAAGCCCAATTGGTAGAGGCTGAACGGGTAGAATGGGCCAGGGTCCTGGCCGGGGGCACTAAGTCTAAGGCCCTATAGGCGTCTGCCATGCAGTCTGTGATCCACTTAGAGGTAACTGCCTTAGAGGCCTTTTTACCCCTGGACTGAGGATGGTAGCTCGCTAACAGGGAGGAAGTCTTCCTGAAGGGCTGCGTGCGCTCTATGTAAATTTTGAGCGCCCGTCGTACATCCAGTGTGTGCCACAGCTTTTCCAGGTCGTGCTGGGGCTTAGGGCAAAATGATGGGAGAACCACCTCCTGAGCGAGATGGAAGAAGGAGGACACCTTGGGGAGGAAGGTTGGGTCCAACCTGAGTAGGACTGATTCCTTCCTAAAAATGCAGAAGGCCGGGTCTATAGAAAGAGCCCCGATTTCGGAGACTCGTCTTGCTGACGTTACCACGATGAGAAAGGCCATTTTGATTGACAAAAAGTACAGAGAAACTTGGTGAAGGGGCTCAAAGGGAGGACCCATCAGGGCTTTGAGAACCACGTTGAGGTTCCAGTTAGGGAAACGGTGCACTACTGGCGGAGCTAACCGCCGGGCCGCCCTGAGAAACTACTTAACATGAGGGTGAGATGAGAAGCGCTGGCCGGAAGAGGCTGCCAGAGTACCGTCAAGGGCCGACAATTGTCTGGAAAGAGTGTTGGGGCGGAGCCCCTTGTCAAGTCCTTCCTGAAGGAATTGCAGGATCTGAGGTGTGGAAGGAGAACGAGGCGGAATGTGATGGGATTGGCACCATCGTACAAAGAGGGACCAGGTGGACTGATAGATCCTTCTTGTAGACTTGCGCCTAGAAGCTAGAAGGGTCTGGACTTCTGGGAAAGAGTATCCAAAGGCTAAGAGTGCGAAGGACTCAATAGCCAAGCTGTTAGCTTCAGAAAGTCGGGCCGATTGTATTGAAGGGCCCCCTGAGTGAGCAGGTCTGGTGTCACTGGAAGAAGATGGTTCCCCCTGGACAGGTTGCTGAGGTCGGGGAACCACGGTCTGCGAGGCCAGAAGGGTGCTATCACGATGACCGTGGCCTGGAGCTTCTTGGCCCTGCTGATTGTCCGCCCCAGGAGTGGAAAGGGCGGAAACGCATAGAGAAGACACTGGGGCCAAGGGTGGCTGAGAGCGTCGTGAGCCTCCGCAGCGGGGTGGGGGCTCCTGGCGAAGAATCTCTGCGTCTTGTAATTGGTGGCAGAGGCAAACAGGTCTAATATCAGGGTCCCGAAGGTGGCAAGAATGAGACTGAACGCCCGTGGGGAGAGAGACCATTCCCCCAGGTCGATTTCCTGCCTGCTGAGCCAATCCGCTTCCACATTCTCTCGACCTTTGATGTGCCTGGCCGTAAGGGAAAGAAGATTGACCTCCGCCCACCTGAGTAGGATGGTGGCTTCCCTGTGGAGTGACGGGGATCTCGAGTCTCCCTAATTGTTTATGTAGGCTTGAGCAGTTGTATTGTCCATGAAGACTAGTACATGCTGATTCTGCAGGTGCCTGGCAAAGTGGAGTAGGGCAAGATGTATCGCTCTGAGCTCTAGCCAGTTGATACTGTGCTGTAGTTCGCGGTTCGTCCAGGAGCCTTGGGCCATGTGAGAGGCGAGGTGGGCTCCCCATCCAAACAGGCTGGCGTCTGTGGTTAGTATTATTCTCTCTGGCTTCGAGAGAGGAACTCCTTGGGCGAATCTGTGCGACTGTTCCCACCATGATAGGGACTGGAGTGTGGGGCGGTTGAGTGGAATGGAGACCGGCATGTTGTTTATGATGGCAGACTGCCATGGTCTGAGAAGGGATTGAAGAGGGCGAGAGTGGAAATGAGCCCAGTGGAGATGGCGGATTAGTGAGACAATCAGCCCTAGTAGGGATGCCAGAGTGAGAAGTAAGACCTGCGGGCGGTCTTGAATTGTTGAGATGAGACTCCGTAGTTTGAGTTGTCGATGGGATGGAACAAACACCCTGTCCTGGCAGGTGTCGAACACCCCCCCCAAATGTTCGAGGTGCCGAGCAGGAGTGAGATGGCTCTTCGGAATGCTTATGACAAAGCCGTGTCTCTCGAGATACATCCTGGTACGGGCCAGGTGTGTTTGTGCTACCTGAAGCGATGGTGCTTTGACGAGTAGATCGTCTAAGTACGGGTAAACCGTTATCCCCTCTAGTCTGAGATTCGCTATGAGAGGCACGAGAATCTTCGTGAACGTGCGAGGAGCTGATCCCAGACCGAAGGGAAGGGCCCGGTACTGCCAGTGCTGGCCCTCGTAACAGAACCGGAGTCATCTCCTGTGTGCAGGAAGAATGGGAACGTGGAGGTATATGTCTTGTAGGTCTAAGGAAGCCATCCAATCTCCTTTGGTGAGGGCCAAGAAAATGGAATGGAGAGTCTCCACCCTGAAGTGTTGTTTGCGGAGGCCTCTGTTGAGACACTTCAGATCTAGAACCCCCCTCCAGCTCCCGGACTTCTTCTGAACTAGGAAGAAGATAGAGTAGATCCCCAAACCATGTTCGTGCCAAGGCACTCTCTCCAGAGCCCGAGCCCCCATGTGGTGGAGCCTGGAGATTTTTGCTAGCATGGCCCTGTGTTTGGAGGGCTTGTGAGAGCGGGTGGATACCCTGAAGAAGTCCCGTGGGGTGTATTTCGTCTCGATCGAGTAACCCTGTGTGAATGACCCATGCGTCCGTAGTCGCTTGAACCCATCGTGTTGCAAAGTCGAGGAGACGGGCGCCCATCTTCGGTGAGGCGGGGCAGGAAGATGTGGAATAGTCAGGATTCTTGCCTGCGTTGTTGAGATCCAGAGCGGGGGGCTTGTTGGTGTTGTGTCGACGGCCTGTTGAATTTGGCGCCTTGCCCTCTCTGGTATCTGGTGCGGTTTGAAGCATTCCAGGCGGACTGTGCAGCATACTGATAGCACTTTTGGCCCTGTTGAAAACGAAAAAAGGGGTGAAAAGGGTTCCTGGTGGATTGCACCTGGTTTAAAGTGTGCTTCTTGTCCTTATTGGATGCCTCAGCAAGGGCTTTGTCTAGTGCCGGGCCAAAGAGTTTGCCTCCTTTGAAAGTGCTATTGACCAGGAGATTTTTGGCATGGGCATCAGCCCGCCAGGAGCGGAGCCATAGCCTGCGCCTAGCTGCAACTTTAGTTGCCATCCCCTTGGCCGCCCATGTTAGGATGTCCATCGAGGAGTCCATAAGGAAGGCCTATGCTACGGTCACATTCATGGCAAGCTTCCGGGCCTGGGACAATTCGGGATCTTTTCCCATTTTAAACCATTTCATCACCACTCTAGATATGTAGGACGTGGTAGTAGCCATACGTAGTATGTTGGCCATGGCCTCCTAGCTCTTTTTAAGGCCAATCGCCAGGCCTTTGTCGGTAAGGTCCTTAGGTAAGAGGTCGCCCTCGGTGGGAAAACTGATTGGTGGGCGAGGGCAGCCGCAGCGGCATCCACTTGGGGCAGGGCAAAGATGGGGTTGCTCCGTCTATTAAAGGCGTATAAGGTCTGTTAAGGTCTGGTCAACTTAAAAGGCTTCGTTGGGCGCTTCCACTGGGCCTTAATGATTCTCTCAAAGGCCTTATCTAAGGAGGCTCTTGTAATGCTGCGGTCTAGTTTGGGAATGTAATCCGTGTCTGAATCTTCTTCCCTTTCCGAAGAAGAGTCTGATTCCCCCTTTTTTGGGGTTCTAGGGGTGACCTTCAGGACCCTTTCCGCCCTCTTAATCAATTTTAGACCCTGGTCATGGGGTAGTTCCCTGCCCAGGTCTTTATGCCCCTTGGAGAGGATGTCCTCCCAATCCTAGGATCTCTCTTCCCGGTTGTGGTGGGAGGCGGTGGAAGAGCCTGCCTCTGACTCCTCCTCTGAGGAGGGCATGAGGGTGCGAGGGTCCCGCTTTCGTCGAACGTGAGCCCACTTTGATGGGGGAGGGGTATATGCCTCTGAACTGTCCCGTGAACTCCCCTTCTTCAGGGGAGGAACCCTGTTCCTCTTCCTTAGCCGAGGAAGAACCCAGCAGGTCTGCAAGGGAGGCCCTGTTTTTAGAGGGGTGCTTGTGCTTTCCTTTCCCTGCTGCAGCTCCCTTAAAGGATCCCCTGGGTGGGGTCTTGGGGGCAGAGGGCCATTTGTGGGTGCATTTACGGTGCCGCTGGTTTCTCTCGATGTGGGAAAGGGCCCCATCATGGCCCTGAAGGCTTCCAGCTGGGCCTGTTGAACGGCGCTAGGTTCTCTCAACCCTTGATCCCCTCTTACTTGTGAGGCGGTAGCAGATGCCACCTCCTCATCGTTGTCCTCCTGCTCCGCGGGGGATTCCTGAGGGCTGTGGGCAGCTTGCGCTGGCTGCGCGGGTGAAGGGGTTGCGTCGCTTTCGGTTTCTGTCGCCTCCGCCGCCATCTCAGCTCTAGCCCGGTTTCCTTTTGCAGCAGTCGCGGCGTCAGTCCTGGGCCTATGGGCCACATGCTCTCTAGCCGCCGCTGAGGTGGTTTCGGCCCTAGGTTTCTGCGCCCGTCCAGCAGTCGCACGGCGGGTTTTGGCGGTCTCCGCCATTGTGGGAGCTGAGATGACTGGGGGGGTATCTCCTAGGAGCCCCACTCCGGCAAGGCCCAGCCTGAGCCCGAAGGCCGGTTCTGAAATCCGCCTCCTCCTGGAGGGAGGGGAGGCTGCGCCCCGATTATCTGGTGCAGAGGCACCTAAAAGTTGAAGAAAAATACCCGTCTTTGGGTAAATCAAGTGCTGTGGGTGCAGAGCACCCAGCTGCGACGTCCTTCTTGGTCCGAGGCAGACTTTGAATTGGGAAGGCGGGGGAGCGTCCTCCCTACGTGCTCCCAGCAAAGTGTTTGCTGCCTCCTTGTGGTCGGTGAGGAGATCGCTCCCTACATCCGAATGACCGGACGAGGGGGCATAAAAATGGCAGATACGAAGTGAGGAGGGGATTGGGAATACCATTTTAATAAGTGCACGCAGTCCAACTATATTGGTTTTAGCGTTTTTTGTTAAACTTTGTTTTGCAAAAACTTACACATCATAAATTTTGATGTATCCATCATCCGAAGCCGTGACGAGTAACAGGGAATCTGGAGAAAATGTCAGAGAACGAATAGGCATGGCGTGGCCTGGAATTCAGAACAAGCAGTGTTAATCTGCAACTAATCCATCAAGGAAGGGGAAGCAGTATGATTAAAGAGGAATAAAACCATAATCATTCTTTTTGGCTTATACTAGATAGGAGACAATGCAGAGCGCTTCATTCATAGTTTGTCATAACCAAAAGGTTGAAACACCACATACAAAAATAATATAAAATACATGAAATAAAAAGCAAAAACCAAATTAAAAGCGCTTAATCAATAAGATTTACTAGCAATTAGAAACCACCAGGCTGTTTTTTATAGCACGGCCTCATTCATAGGCTGTTTTACTCTTCTTTTTTCCTTAATACAGGCAATAAATGCATCCAGTGTTCCTGGGTAAAAAGACAACAGACATGCCAATAGCACACTGTGGCCCACTTTGTCCCAACCCCACCTGTACGTGTGCGCAGATGCTGCCAGATGCTGGCCCAGGACTGCCCTAGGCATTGTTGGTGGCTAGTCCAAGCTGTGACCTTGGCAAACCTCTGAGGTCACAGCCCAGACTAAGACCTGCCTGACCGGGTCAAAGCAGGCTATCATGTATGCCAATCCAGGGCCGCCACAGCTGCCCGTCACGGTGGAGGTAAGGAGTAGCGTGGGGTCGGCTGCACGTCCGTGGTTCTCCTGCCCCCCACCCCTGGGCCATGCGGGTGGCAGGATGGTGCTCCAGCCATGGGAATGTTTGTTTGGCAACCCAAGCAATGACTGTTGCAGTTTTCTTCCTCGGGCCGGGTAAGACTGCTGCCACACCACCATCGTGTGTTTCTTCCCACTGACTCATGGCAAAGCATGTTCATTACAGTACAAGAATACCATAACAGCAGCAACTAATTAGATAACAGCTAGAAAGTTATCTAGTTTAGAAGAATCTAACAGAATTATAATATAGTGCTCTCAGAATGGCAGTTATCTTAAGTCTAATTAAATATAGACAAGATTCTCCTAATACCTTTTGGGGAATAGGAAACTTTCTAGACTCTGAGAGAGGGCATTTATTTCTCTTTCAGCTCTGGGAACTAACATTTATTCCACGGGAAACAAGGAAGAAATATTAGTCCAGCATCATTTGCTCATAATAAAAGGAAAAAACAATGATTTGTTTAGAAGAATCAAAATACCAAAAATTTATGCCCCAAGGTAGACATCCATGCTTCAAGTTTGCAGTTTGGGGCTTAGGCATGTCAGCTTTCAAGAACCTAAACATGAGCATGACCAAATTAGGACAGAGAGATAAGTGGGCTTGGCTTAGAGGCAGGGCTGCTGTTGGTACAAGAGTACAAATACATATTCAAGATGAACTCAAAAATACTCTGACAATTCAGTCTCTCAAACCCAGCATAAAGTACTATTTTACACTAGGAACAAAGCTACAACGCAGGAATCTATAATCTACAGACTGCAAACTTTCAAATGCTTACCTTCTAGCGTGTGGAGAAGTTTCCCAGTTGCAATATCAAAAATATTGATAATGCCATCTATTGCTCCACTGGCTAGGTATTTTCCATCTGGACT
This sequence comes from Sphenodon punctatus, assembly GCA_003113815.1. Lineage (NCBI taxonomy): Eukaryota > Metazoa > Chordata > Lepidosauria > Sphenodontia > Sphenodontidae > Sphenodon > Sphenodon punctatus. Next base: position 4,300,044 of record QEPC01002403.1, on the reverse strand, counting down.
CTAGAACAACAAAAAGATTGCATAGCCATTTCTGCTTCTCCATCCTTTAATACAAGATGTAAAAAAGGGAGGATATCATCAGTACACCCTGCCATGTAGCATACTTATTATGCGTTTTGGAAGGAAAATTAAAACAAAATCTAAGATGCACAATATACATATGAACAAAACCAAAATTGTTTTCCAGACAATTATGGATCTTCATTTTGTATGAAGTTAAACTCTTACACTCGAGTACACTGTTCATATGCATTTATAAACAGAAGCAATTCTCTATTGTGACAAGTTTAAATTCAAGGTTATATTTTTTATCATTTTAAACTTTACTGGTGTGTGTGTGGGGGTGTACAAAACATTTAACTACCTGTACTTCAATTTATCCACCAGTATAACTACTTTACAGGAGGATTCAGGGATTTAACCGACCTTTGCAATGGGTTGTTTTGGTTTGTTTACTAGGTAAGCACCACAGATGTGCAAAAGCATTATAAAAATGTAATATGCAAGCTGGTCCAGTAAGACACTGGACTCAATGCAAGGTCCATGTGCACACCAAGCACGCATCACATGCACACCAAATGCAGGGTGTGCACACATACCATTCATTTGGTGTGCATGCAGACATTGGCAGCAAAGGGTTCGCTGCCAAAAAAAATAAAATAAATCTAATTGTGACTCTAAGGAGGGCTACAATTTTTCACAGAAATCACAATAGTCATGATTTTGTGAACCTTCATGACTTACAAGCCTCACCATAATTGCTCTGAGAATGCCAGCAGTGCCTGTAAATTGTGGTGACTATGAAAAGAACTCTCTCTTACAGAAATGGCATGTGAGGGGGCAGACAAAGAAAAGTGACAGCCTTCTGCTGTACATAGTACTTTATTTATATTTATTTATTTAAAATTTATATCCCGCCCCTCCTGCCCTCAGGGCAGCCTGGGGCGGCGAACAAATTCAGAATTATGGAAAGCTAACTGCATGTACAACCACCATTCTGTACTCTAGAGTAATTGTTCAACTTGTCATTGGTTAAAAGCAAGTAGCCATCATATTACTAAACTTTATTGATGTTTACATTCATTGTCCTGCTAGAAACAGATGCTTTTACTACTTAAGAACTCTTACATATGCTGATGTACTGAAAATTGCATTTTGTCATCTAGGATTCTTTGTTTTCCACCTTCAAGCCATTGTTGTGATAGTACCATAACAAAAGTTATAAACCTAGCAATAAGCAGACGTGCTTGTTTTAGGCAGTTATTGCCTAGAGAGAGCAAGTAAGCGGGATGTCTGTATGTTTTAAAAGGCTCCTATAAAACTGAGTATAAGAAAAAGAGCAATTTACAGCATATTACACCAACAATACATTAATATACTAGAATATATGCTTCTTACATAGGCAATACTAAGGATGAATTTTCCTCTGGTGTCCAATGAATGTTCTTTTTTTCCTGTCTCAACACCAAAAATGTTTACTTTTCCTACGTGACTTCCTGTTGCAAGATACTGGGAATCGGGTGAAAAAGCCAGTGACCAGGCATCAACTGCATGAAAAGAAGTAAGGGAAGAAGAAGGCAATCAGCAAGTTTATAGGTTTTAGCGGAAAATATTCATTCTTTCTAGACTAAGGCCTACGTATTGATTGGGGATGTACTCCCCTGCACTGCAACCAGGAAAATTAGAATTCAAGCCATGCTAATGACAAGTTATTATACAAAGTTCTCTTATACAAAGTTCACAGAATTTCAGAATGAAAAACAGGAGTGTTTTCAGAGCTGCTGTGCTAGATCCCTAGAATAAAAAGACTAGTCACAAAGCCACTACATTTATGAGATGTACAGGAGCAACTTTAAGGGCACAATCATCTGCCATTAAAGTCAATGGGAGTTTACTCATCAACCTTAAATGAAGGAAGGACTATGTCCTAGATATCTGTTGTACATCTCAGTCTAATCAGAGATGACACCTTCTAAGAAAAATCACCCATCTAGTGCATAGTCCTAGAACAAATGGCTGTCAATAAGTGACCTTTGCCAGCTCTACCTTTTTAAAAGATTAAGTAGTTCTATGCAAGAAACACCCAAACTAAACTGAATCCTGGTTTACTCAGGGAAGATGATGCTCAATGTAATTCAATGGGACATTTCTGCTACAAGAGATCCATATAACTCATCCAGCTACAACCATTGTTGCAAAAGTAGGCATCTCTACTTACCATAGGAGCTTCTGCCCGTCTACCAAATTGAGCAGAAATTAGCCCATGGGATCAAAAATTTTGTTACACAGAGGGGGTGTCTCATGCAATCACCCTGTGAATATCACACACAGGGCAATTGCCTAGGCCTTCTTTCCTAGGAATCTAGGTTTTGAAAAATAGTGTTTGAAGAGAGCAGAGAAATAGCTTTAGGAAGCATCTACAAATCGAAGGGATGTGTTGCGAAAAAATACACGACTGACTTTTCAAAGCAACCGCACTGCACCAGTTTGCTTTTGCATACTTCATAGATGTATTAGCTTTGTGACTAGCCAGTTTTTCATTCATTTCCAAGATCCTGCAGGGATGATCCAGAAACAACCCCTCTTTCAGCAATGATTTTTTGGAGGTGGGGAAAGGGGAGGAGCATGGTCTATCATTTGTTCCCCTCCAAGCTCAAATTCAGTGCTCATGTTCAGGTCATTAAGACTTATGTCCAAATATTGTTTTCTTTGATTTACACATTTTACTGAAGCGCACTACAGGACATCATAACCTGCTGCACAAACATTTACCATGTCCATGGTACTAAATTTTTCAGAAAACAGCTGTAAAAATAATAAAGTTCTAGTTGGGAAAAAAGAAAAAAAGAAAGCCGCTGTAACAAGAAAGCTGTACATAAACACAGCCTAAGGGTGCAACCCTCAACCACCTACTCCACTGAAATCAATGGGACTACTCTCAAGTAAGTGGTCCAAGGACTGCAGCAACAGAGCATATTTTTAAACAAGCAAGGCTTGAGGAGGGGGGTCCGTGGCCACTGAGCGGCACTGCCACCGAGCACCCACTCAGGTGGAGTGTGTGGCAAGGGATTCCAACGGGCAGCTTCCAGCGGGGCTACCGTGGCAGCAACCACACACTCTTGCCATGGACCATGGGGGAGGGAGAAGCACGCTGGGCTAGACTTTGAAACGAATACGTTCCCAGGGTAAGCGCTGGGAAACCCAGGCTCGCCAGCGTTCCTGGCCAGCACAGAAAAATCCATCCAACAAATTGAGCCTGAGTGACTATACATGTTTGTTAAATTACTTCAGCCAGACTGTCCCTCACTTCCCACAACTCCCTTGCTCTTCAGAACATATTCACCCCTTCTACCTTGCTGCCCACCCATACCAGAACTCCCTCCTTCCCAGCCTTCAAATCCCTCCTGTAAACCTACCTGAAACCCTTTCCCCTAGGTCCTCATCTGCTTACGTCTACTTCCCAAATTACTCGAGGTCCTTTGGGACTCAAAACAGTGGGTGGAAAATGAGCATTCATCCCCCCCCCCCTTTAAGTCTTAAAGGTGGAGGAGATGCACCCCTTCTTGTCATCCCCCCACCATAATTACATCATGGTCTCACCTCATAATAATAAAAACAATAATTTTAATTTTTATATTATGCCCCCCCCGCCATGGCACTCGGATAAAACTAATTAACGAAACTTAATGTTAGACCCCTTGTCTCTCCCTCTGTTCCCCTTCCTATGTCTCTCCCCCAGCTCCTGTCGCTCAGATTGTAAGCCCTAGGGGCAGGGACCGTGTCTATTTTATTACTTTGTAAAGTGCCATGTACACTGCTGGCGCTATATAAATGTTTGTTAATAATAATAATAATAATTTTAATCCTCACAACAATTCTGTGAGGTAGGTTAGGCTGAGAGACTATTGTGACTGGCCCACGGTCCTAATATTGGTCTTAATAACTGGCCAATAACTGGCAGAGGTGTCCATGTCCTAACCTTCCCTTTTTAGGGAAGGTTACTGAACAGGCAGTGGCCCAGTAGCTCCAGAGGCATCTGGATCGCATTGTTTTCTTGATCCCTCAGAGTCTGGCTTTCATCTGGGGTTTGGCACAGAGACTGCGCTTGCGACCTTGGTCAACGATCTAAACCACGAGTTGGACCAAGGCCGGTCCACATTTCTGATTTTGTTAGATCTTGCAGTGCATTTGACACAGTTGACCATGAGATGTTGGTGATGCACCTGCAGGACCGTGCTGGGGTAGGCGAGACTGTTATTGAATGGTTTCGCTCCTTCCTAGCCAGAAAGATTCAGTGTGTGGTACTGGGAGATTTTACATCTTCTCCCCGGGATCTCTCATGTGGAGTCCCACAGGGATCCATTCTGTCCCCTCTTCTGTTCAACGTGTACATGCAGCCTTTGGGCGAGATCATGAGAGGGATCGAGGTGCGGTGTCATCAATATGCTGATGACACCCAGCTCTACCTCTCATTGTCATCTAACCCAAGCCCGGCAGTCTTGGCATTTACCCGGTGCCTGGCTGTGGTGGGTGATTGGATGAGGATTAGCCATCCGAAGCTGAATCCCGACAAGACGGAGGTGATGTTGGTGAGTAGGGGCAAGGGAGTGGAGGCCCCCCATTATTGATGGGGTGCATCACTCCCTGGTCCCTCAAGTTCAGAGTCTGGGAGTCCTTCTCAACTCACAGCTCTGCGTGGATGCACAGATGGCGGCTGTGACGAGGAGTGCATTTAATAAATCACATCTGGTCTGCTGTCTTCGGTCTTATATCTCTGACTCCGATCTCACCACAGTCATCCATGCATTCATCACCTCCAGATTAGATTATTGCAACACACTCTACGTGGGGTTACCCTTGGTGACAACCTGGAGACTGCAGCTGGTGCAGAATGCGGCGGCCCGCCTAATGACGGGAATGGACCGCAGGGAGCACATAACACCTGTGCTCCGTTCTCTGCACTGGCTGCCTATAGTCTTCCAGGCCCGATTCAAGGTGTTGGTTATTACCTTTAAATCCCTATATGGCCTGGGCCCTGCTTACCTGCACGACCACCTCACCCCCAGTGTCCTGGGTCAGCCCCTGTGGTTGGTCAGGGGCACCCTCTTGGAGGTCCCCCGGGTATTCCAGGTGGCTACCTTCGAGAGTGTTCTCGGTGGTCGCACCGCAGCTGTGGAATTCCCTCCCAGTGGAGATTCACCTCTCTTCAGATCTCCCCTCCTTCCATAGACAGTGCAAGACCTGGCTGTTTCACATTTGAAGAGGGGGATAGGTAGTGGGTGGGTGGGGTATTTGTTTCTTACCAAGCTTCTGTTGTTTTATTTGATGTTTATTTATTGATGGTTTTATCGGATGTTTATTTATTATGAATGTATTTTATATATTTGTTTTAATATATGTTGTTCGTTGCCCCGAGCTGCCAGTAGGTAGGAGGACGCAGGTTACAAATTTTTGATAAATAAACTATGCACCTGCAACTTCATGAATGTTTCCCTGTCTCCCCTCTGTCACATTCTATTAATCAAATGCCCACCACCCTCTTCATCTCTCCTCCCTTGTCCTTCCTAGATTGTAAGCCTGCTGGAGCTGGGACCCATCTGTAATAGTTGTAAAGTTCTTGGTACACTGCTGGCACTATATAGATACTTAAATAACTGTTAGCAAAGCAAGTAATAATTAACTAAGCCAACAAATTTTTTTTTACCAAACTTTATTTATTTAAAACTTATACCCCTTACTTCATAAAACTTAATTGAAATGTTTGAGGGGTCAACATTACTCTATGCAATCTGAAGAATAAGTTTCAGTAGCAATCACATTCCATGTTAAGTTATATAAATCAAATGGCTCACCGATGCTGCGTCTATGTTGGCCACTAGAACCAGCTGCAGTTCAGCAAGCTAATTTTACCCAATTACAACTTAAGATTCAAGAGCTTGCTTACATTTGGAAATGCGGTTCTTTAACCCTCAGCCCAGGTATTCCAAACCAAACCAGGCTTTTACCACTACTCCAAGTGTACTTTGGACTCCATCTCTAACGAGAAGCAAGATACTGGAACAGACAGCACCACCTTTAGTTGCAAACCTTTCCAGAAGTTGTCCAAATTTATAACAAAGTGATACGGCAAGTTCCAACAGCTTTCCCTATCAATTTCACAAGGAGTTAATGAGAACATTAATTGTTCTCAACAAGAACAGATCCTAGAAGAATTAACTCCCATTCAATCCACACCTTTGTTTTGCAAAATGAAAGAGCAACATTTTCCACACTGAGAATGCCAACATCTGACAATTACATACTGTGTACAAGTACACACATTAAGACAATACAAATCAATGGCACCAAGATCTTACCAGGTCCGGCATCAATTGACTTGATCTGTTTGCCTGTCTCTAAATCCCAAAGGCGAATATGAGCATCGAGGGAACTAGATGCTGCAATGGTACCCATGTGGCTAATGTCCACGGACACCACACCCAGCTGATGACCCTCTAGTGTCCATTGTAGATCCAATTTCTCATCAGTCCTTTGGTTAAAGGAGAAAGAATGGGTTATGGAGCAATCTGTGCATGCTTTAACTGCTTCCAAATCCCTACACCCATTTGTGGTTTCACAGTCACAGCTTTCCCCTTTTGCAAAGCAACTGCATGCCTGGAGCGAAAGGAAGTACATACAGAGTGCTGTCAAGTGTGTATGTAAGCAAGCTGGGGAAAAACAAAACAGGTTGCAATCTTGAACCAATTGAAGACAATGACAACTCATGTTGACTTTAAATGGGCGAGGACTGTACCAATAATTTCTACTTCCCCAGTCCTAACATTTCAACAAAGCAGTTAAGGCTACATTTAGCTTTACGGCATGCAACCAAGCCCACTGATGTTTCTTCAAGGCATGTACTTATACAGTATACTAGTGGTGGGACTATCAGTATTGTCGAGAACAGAGAGTGACCGATAATGGCCCTCTCAGTTCTAATCCAATACCACTAATAATTCTTGGTATCAGCAATATCAGTTCTTTTACATTATCAGTATCAGATTAATGTTAAAAGATCCAATACCGACAGGTTTGATAGATCTGATAAATGGAGATCAGATACCAATATACAACCGATACCGGGAATTTGCCCGAAGTCCCATCCCTACACTACACTATACAGGAGATGCAACTTACAACGCAACAATAAGCATTGTTACGGTATCACAGAGACTATTAGGATGCTTAAATGTTGTGCTGAAATAAAGCCTTGGGCCATATCCACACAGTGCTTAATCTGGGCGACAAGCTGCCACACTATACTGGAAGCAAGATGTCTGCAGAGCTTGTTACCAATTCATGGTATTGCTCCAGTTTAAAGTGACATGTCATGCCTGTAGTGAATTTGTCTGCATGGGGCTGTATTGGGGGAATGGAGGCACAAGTAGCTAACATGTAGCATAGCAGCAGTGTGAACACGTCTATGGTTTAGAGTACAGTGAAGACCCCTTACCTGGATACATTTGCGACATGCTTTTTAATTTGATTTAAAAATACAATTAAATTAAATTAAAAGAAGAAAGGGGTGGGACATCACCCAAACGTAAGAAGGATCCACGTTACACACAGGTCCAGATAAGAGAGGTTTCTACTGTATATCAATATTGCATATTTCTGTCAGAAACAAACAGCACCTTGTCCTTGATTCTTAGTTCCTCAAGACCAATGACTGAAAGAGGGGACACACCATAAAAGAAGCTGGGAGGCCGCCAGTGCGTACTAGCAAATTGAAGTCAATGGGTGCAATCCTCATTTGTTCAGGTGTGTAATGGATTTGCACTCTTGAGTTTTGTGCCAAAGTGCTGAAAAAAACTTAAGTAGGTGCTAAAGCCTCATTCACAAGACACATTGGGTGCACGCAACTCCTCTAACATTCTTAGGCATGTTGCAGGGCTGTATTGGCGCCCTATGCAGCCCTGCAACATGCATAGGAATTGTTAAAGTGATGTTAAAGCAGAGTTAAGGTGCATGTCTATTTTCACCCACTGTTGCTATCACTTGCATTTTTCCCACAGGGTCTAGCACAGCCTCTCCTCATGGTTAGCTCATGGTCTGAATACTCATAAATATGCCTAAGGCACAAGGCTACATCATCTGCCTCCCACTTTACTGGCAGAAGCCATAGTTATGCTTGTACAACGATGCTGCTCACTGTGAGTAGGGACATGGCACTCATTTAAGACTCGTACAGCACTTCGACACAGAACTTGTACACCCGGACAATGGTTGTATTCTCTTTTTTAAATAAATAAATAAATAAATAAATAAATAGTTTATGAAATAGATTGAAATTCTATACAGAAGGCAATTAGAATATTTGGGTACTCTACACAAGTTAGAATATGTGAACCAGGTTTCTGTACAGGGATACCACTGAAAGCTGGCTTGATTATTAGAACTGTATATGAGAAGATCATACAACTTTGCTGCACAGTGAACAGCTGGGCAATGCTCGTAGGAGAGCAGAGAAAGGAAAGAATAATGTCATTCAGTGCAACTTTACATTATATTTCTGATTTTTAAATCAGATTAAGCAATGCTCGCTGAACCTCACTCACCACTTCCAGACTTTCACTAGATCATCTAAAGAGCCTGAGATTACTGTCTCAGAACCATCCTTTTTATTCTTTCCCCATGCAACTGACCAGATGGCATCATCATGTGCTAGAAGAAAGCGAAACATTAGGAGGGGGGAGGAGGGGGGGGGGAAATCAGCCACGTGTCCCCGAATCAAGCAGTATATTTTTCTGTAAGTGAACTGATTTCACTTCTTCTCACCATCAGAAACAAGAATTCCTCCCTTCACCCTGATCATTCCCATTAATGCCAACTATGGGTGTTAACAGACAAGCAATTAACCTACCGGAGTCTGGGCTCGCTCCATGGAGCCACCATACAGCCATCACTCACAGCTTCCGTGTAACAAACCAGACAGAAATTCCTTCCCACCATGCTCTGCCCCTCCTCCACCACCAAGATGCGGTCACTCTCCGGACCACTCCAGCCACTCTGACTGGGACTCTACTAGTTGTGCAAGATCCCTCTGTAGTTCCTCTCAGTCTTCCTGGGTCTTGACTATCTTGAATAATTTGGTGTCATCTGCAAATTTAGCCACCTCACTCTACCCCTTCTCCTAGATAATTAAGGAATATGTTAAATAATACTAGTCCCAGTACTGACCCCAAGGCACCTCACTGTTTACCTCTTTCCAAGTTGAAAAATAACCATTTATTCCTATCCTTTGTTTCTTATCTTTTAACCAGCTACCAACCCATGACCCAGGACTCTTCCTCGTATCCCATGACTACTTAGTTTGCTCAGGAGTCTCTGCTGAAGAACTTTGTCAAAAGTTTGTTTTTAAAGTAGATGAAACATTTACACTGCTTTTAAACGAGGGCGCGCTGAAGCGCCTCCCAAACGCCGCATTAAAGGAAAGCCACCTGAAGTGACCTTCTCTCCGTTGCCAGCGGCGGCTGGAGACACGGGGCTTTGCAGCGGTGCGTTCTTAAGAGTTCAATTATCTGGCTTAAGAACGCGCCGCTCCAAAGCCCCGTGTCTCCAGCCGTCGGCAACTGGGAGAACGTCACTTCAGGTGGCTTTCCTTTAATGCGGCGTTTGGGAGGCTCTTCAGCGCGCCCTCGTTTAAAAGCAGCCTTAGTCCATTTCTCAAAACAGAACTGTCCTTCACCATCAATGTGTGGGCGGTGCGCCACCTGCCACTCATGGACCTGGCCTACCCCGCCAATTTAAAAAGGGCCAATCTCTCAGAATTCTAATAGGATAGTGAGGCATGACTTCCCTTTGCTAAAGCCATGCTGATTTTCACCCATCAAATCAAGCTTGTCAATACGTCTAGTAATTCTGTTTTTAACAATGGTCTCCACCAGTTTACCCGGTACTAATTTCAGGTTTACCCATCTGTAGTTTCCAGGGTCACCTCTGGAGCCCTTCTTAAAAACTGGGGTTACATTTGCTAGTCTCCAATCCTCTGACAGAGAGGAGAATTTTAGCAATAAGTTGCATATTACTGATATTAGTTCAGCAATTTCAAATCTGTGTTCTTTCAATACCCTTTGATTAATATCATCAGGCCTTGAGACTTGATATTATTATTATTATTAGCAAGCATTTATATAGCACCAACAATGTACCTGGCGCTTTACAAAGTAACAGAATAGACAAGTTCCCTGTCCTAGGCCTAACAATCTGAGAGATTGGGTGGGGGGAGAGATGAAGGAAGGGGGAACAGAGGGAGAGACAAGGGGGAATTAAATCCCTCTACCCTTTCATCAGAAAATGGAGTCTCAGGAGAGACTGAAGTATTCCTTGCACCTGAATCGGATTAAAGAAGATTTTGATGCAAAAAAATGTGTTAATGTGGATTGTACCCAAATGAACATTCTCACAATCAGACTTCGAGAGAGAGCTTCTGGAGAAGTCACCATTTATTCCTACCCTTTTAATCCATTACCAGTCCATGACAGGACTCTTCCTCTTATCCCATGACTACTTAGTTTGCTCGGGAGTCTCTGGTGAGGGGCTTTGTCAAAAGCTTTTTGAAAATCCAAATATACTGTATCCACTGGCTCACCCCTATCGACCCATATTGGACTTAATGAACGTGGAATGACTCGTGACCTTAATTTCATTACTCAGCTAAACAAAAATATAAAATAACCTACGTAACCTATCTGCAATAAAACCTCTTCTGGCACAATGCTAATTTCAGATAATTCCTCAGTATCCTCACCAACAAAAAATAGTTCTGTTTGGGTATCGCCCCAACATCCTCTGCAGTAAAAACTGATGTAAAGAACCGATTTAGTTTCTCAGCAATGGCCTTGTCATCTTTGAGCACCCCCTTTGTTCCCTAATCATCTAGCAGACTAACTGTCTCTCCAGCAGGTTTCCTGCCTCTGATTTACTAGGGGGGGGGAAATTGCTATTGGATTTGGTGCCCTTAGCAAGTTGTTCCTCAAATTCCCTCTTGGCCCGTTTTACACTTTCTCTGCCAATGTCTGTGCTCATTCCTATTTATTTCATTTGGAATACAGTTTTGAAAGACAATTTTTTGCTCCGATAGGGTGAAAATAGACATCACGCTAAAACTACTTTAACATTTCTTATGCATGTTGCAGGGCTGTATTGGTGCTCTGTAACATGCATAAGAAATGTTAAAGCAGTGTTAAAACTGGTATTAAAATAGAGTTAGTGTTATGTCTGTTTTCACCTATAGCCTCCTTGGAGTATTTTCAGACGCGACGCTGGCACCCCGATTATTCCACGCTAAAACAGAATAATCCATGGTAGCATCATGTCTGAAAACACCCTAAGGAGGCTATGGGTGAAAACAGACATAGTGCTAACTCCACTTTAACATTTAACTAACCCCATATTGGTTTCAGATGAGACAGGTCCTGCCACGGTTCACTCCGGACTGTGGTGGGACCCATCGCTCCAGGTCAGACTCGGCCAGGCCACCAAAGCAGAATTACGGTGGCTGGGAGCGAGGCAATGCACAGATGTGCATCCGCACATCCCTGCGCTGCGTGCAGCACCCTTCCCCTCCTGGCAGACGGGCGGCCACAGCAGCCAATGGTGTTTACTGTAATGACATTTAAAAACTGCAACCAGATGTTACCACGATCTGGCTCCCTACCGTGGGGGGAGTTTAGCCCAGGTTGTCATTCGGAGAAATCCCCGAGCAACAGCCCGGGCTAAGCTTCACCACGGTCGGGAGCCAGCCAGCAGACCTAGAGTAAAGCAGGCTATCACGTCTGATAGCCCGCTTCACTCAACCCAGTCCGGAGTGGTGGCAGTGGCTGGGCACCATGGCAGCCATCATTGGCCACCCATCGGCCAGGGGGGAGCGCACACACATCTGTGCGTCACCCTGCCTCTTTGGTGGCCCATCAGATTCCACCAAGCAACAGGTCCTGCCACAGCTCGAAGCAGACTGTGGCAGGACTCGTCTTGTCTGAAGGCAGCCATAGTTTTACCATTTAGCCATACAGGCATTTGTTCGGGTCTTTTTCCTGCTTTTTTGACTTGTATATATTTAATCTGGGCATCTAAAATAGTAGTTTTCAATAATCTCCATGTCTTGCAGGCCTTTGACACAGACGACTTTCTCTTTTAGCTTCCCCTTTAACTAACTTCCTCATCTTTGCATAGTTCCCCTTCCTGAAGTGAAACACCCTTGTGGCACACTTATCCAGTAATCTCTCACCTATTAGCAGGTCAAATTTAATGACACTGTCATCATTATTAGCAAATGGCTCTGCCACTGTTACCACTAGGCCCTCTGCTCCAGTTAGGACAAGAACTAAAATAGCTTTTCCTCTTGTGGATTCCAAGACAAGCTGCTCTGGGAAGCAGTAATTTACGGTGTCTAGGAACTTGATTTCTGCAACACATTCCGAGAAGACATTTTCTTAGTCAATATGGGGTTAGTTAAAAATCACCCTTTATTATTGCACTGCCTACTTTTGAAGCCTCCCTAATCTCCCTTAGCATATCAGTGTCACTGTCCGCATCCTGGTCGGGGGGTTGTTAACATAGCCCCACTATTATCTGGTTGCCTTTTAAACATGGACAAGCTAATTAACAAAGAGTGGGTACTTCCAAGGAAAGCAAATTTGGCGGGGGGGGGAGGGGACACTGATGGTGAAGGACAGTTCCGTTTTGAGAAATGGACTAAATGTTTCATCTACTTTAAAAACAAGGTAACGGTCATAGCAAGCAGCATAATGATTCACGACACATATAAACCTATCCATAAAAGTGGATTGAGATGGTCTCCTAAGACCTGATCCACAACTTACATGATAACAAAGATGAATCACTGATAAAATTAAAAGTTTCATTTAAACTTTATGAAACCCAGTCAGACTGTATACTTAACGGAAACAACCTGACATGCTTCCTCGACTTTATCTGTCAATTCTATCTCCATACCTTGTTCTTGCTTGAAGAGAATGCTGTACTGAAAGAGAGAATACCCACGTTATAAGTGGTAAAAATTGAAAATTAAAATTAAATTTAATTAATCCAGAGTATTTACCTGCGTGGTCATTTCTTTATACCAACTGACTAGAAATAAGAATGCTCTGGAAACAAAAGACATTAGGTTAAGAAGACTTAAAAGAAATTTCACAAAATCATTTCCCCTGCTTAGTTACAACAGACTATTGTATCATTTAATCTTGCAACAATACACAAGCCCATCTGGGAAACACACACAAGCATCCAGTGCAACCACGGCAACAGTCATGACAAGGGCATAGCTGCACTAGGAACAGGCAGTGCAGTTCATAAGCCTCAAAGGCCCACACTATCTGATGCAGCTGCATCCTCCACCACTGGTAAAGGAAATGGGAGAAGGGCGACATTCCATCTTCTGCACCAGGGCCCATTCCAACCAAGCCATGCCTCTGCATGAGAAGACTACTAGACATGTATTCTGGCCTGCTCAACAAGGTATGATTTTCTACAGCCATGATGTTGCAAAGTAACTTCTGCAGCCATACCTCTATGTTTGACTTCACTAGCATGAACCCCTCTGCCAGTGGGGCATTCCAACAAAATATGATTTTGCAATGTCAGGAGCTTGCAACAGTTAATCCACACACAGGGTAACAGCCTGGCAATGTCAGGAGCTTGCAACACTCAGTTATCCTTCACAGGGCACAACAAACCCACTTTGAATCTCACTGCAAGTTTTGAAGAGGATTTGGTCTGAAACCCTACAGATCAACAATATTAAAATTAAAAATGCACATTAATGACACTGTGGAAATATCAGTAATATGAAGAGCTTGTGGGATTTAAGATAAAGCAAAATGGGTGGTATTTTTGTCTTAACGTCAAAGACTTCAAGCCTTGCCAAAGATTCAAGGGGTGCTTTCATCTTGAAATGCAGTCCCTGTATAGAGATGAGCATTACACTATACTCTCCCGTTCTAGTCCTACCCCCATCCCTCTGGCACCACTTGGGATAGATTGACAAAGATATTCCCCTAATTAGTTCATTGCTTTTCTCCCTCCTGTTGGTGTGCGAGTCTATCTGCAGGGGACTCTTCCAGCCTTGGAGAAATGCATCCCCTTCGGCACACCCAGCACTTTCCTTGGGCCCGGTGCCCCCCACAGCACCAACCCTGGGGAACCCCTGACACTGCCCCCACAACACCAGCCCCAACCCCGGGGAAACACATGGATCTCCTGGGACCCCCAGTTCCCGTCCCCAAATCCCGCGGCTCAGCCTCATTACCAAACCGCAGCGCTCCCGTTCCTCCACCTCTCAGCTCTCCCGGCGCCTCCTGATGAGCTCTCACACCAACGAGCTGCCGCTAAACGCGTCGGCCGCGGCCACCTCCTTCTCCTCCTAGCTCTACAGCGGCCCATCGAGCGAAGAAAGTGGAGGCAGCGCCACCGCGCGGCTGGGAGGGCCTTTCACGCCCAGTCCTGTTTCCGAGCATTAATGTGTTGCCCTGAGAACAGAAGGGCCTGTCCGCCTGAGGGAGCCCTGTCTCCCTGCTGGCAGTAGGTGCTCCCGTCCCTTCCATGTTGCGTCTGGCTAAGGTGACCAGGAGACAATGTCACCAATAAGTAGCGTGGTTAGCTATACAGATTTTAGAGGACACATGAGAAATACAGGTTGCAGGGCTGTAGAGGCTCCAATGCAGCCCTGCAATATGTATTTCTCATAAGTGTCCTCTAAAATTTGCATATCTGGCCACCCTACCAATAAGGGACATTGTGGGGTTCATGATCTGGCAACACACAGCCCCCTCCCCACAATCTGTACGGAGAGCTAGCAACCTCCTGCCTGGGATAAAAAGAACTGCTGATTAATCCAGGCTCCCCCCCATAGATCCCCACAAGCGGCTGCCCCCAGTCTAGTTTTCACCCAGCCAGTCTGGCTGTAGGGGTCGGGTTGCCATCTCTCTGGGTTTTGACTTAGACTCTTGGGACTCTAGGGGAAGCTCTTGTTTCTCTGGGTCAGTCAAGTGTCCCCTCAGTAAGCTGGAAACATGGTGGTTTATGAGGAGGCAAGGGCAGCCAGGGGGCAGGCTTCAGGGACTTACTTTACTGCCCCCTTTCTGATGTGGCCCCACCCCTATGGAATGCTGTTTTGTTATGGTATTTCTAAGGGATGGGGCTATGTCAGCAAGGGGCAACTTTATACTAAGCTTTGCATTTATTTTTGAAATGTGTTGTGTATTTTACTCTTTATACAAGAGCAAGGGGAGACGGAATGGGGATGGATTAAGACCAGCTGGGCAACAGAATAGGTTGCCAGGGAGGTTGTGGAATCACCTTCCTTGGAGATTTTTCAACAACTGGTTTGACAAGCATCTGTCTGTGATGGTATAGATATGGGCCGTTTTTACACAGATGTGCCCCCCCCCCCCCGATGTGCCTGGAGCATCACGGAGCGCAACAATGGCGGGGTGGCTGGACCCATGTCCACTCAAGGACCTCCAACTGTGGCATCACCTCCCGGGTGTTGGAGCACAGGTGGCATTCGACTTGCGCTGAAGCCATTCAATTGCACCATAGGCCATTTTTACACAGATGCNCACAGATGTGCCCCCCCCCCCCCGATGTGCGGGGGGCATCAGTGTAAACAGCCAGCGGGGGGTGGGTGGATGGGTGTCCACTCAGTGTTCGCCCATTGAACACCGAGCAGGATGGGTGGGGGGGTGTCCGTGTTCCCGTGCAACACCCACTTCCACCCATCACCCACCCACCTCCACCCACTGAGCCCTCTGGAAAACCGGAGGAGGCCCTATTGGTGGAGGTGGGTGGGTGTCCATCTAAAGGGACACACATCCGCCTCCACCCACCATGCCAGCACATCCACCCCCGTCCGTGTAAAAAGGGCCATGGAGTATCCTGCCAAGGAGCAGGGATTGAACTAGATTGCCCTTGAGAACCCTTCCAACCCTATGATTCTAGGAGTATAGAGGGGCAAGTCCATCCCACAAGTGTGACTCCCTTGTATACAATGCAATTACACTGGGGCTGGCCTGCCCCCCACAGCAAACTAGAAAAGCTAGCACCCTCTGAGAATAAAAAATAGGGTCCTGCAAAGAGCTATGCCTGTAGTAGTCCTGGGCTAGAAGTCTAAAAAGGTGGAAGAATTAGAGTGTATGGCACTAATTGAAGATCTAGACATAATAGGCATCTCAGAGACCCGGTGGAATGAAGATGACCAGTGGGACACTGTGATACCAGGGTGCAAAATATATCAAAATGACAGAGTAGATCGAGCTGCTGGTGGGGTGGCTCTATATGTTAAAGACAGCATTCAGTCAACTAGGATTAAAATTTTACAGGAAGGGAATTGTACTCTAGCATCTCTATAGATAGAAATCCCATGCTTAATGGAGAAATGTATAGCAGTGGGGCTATACTATCACCTCCCTGACCAGGATGGTGAGACTGACTATGAAATGCTAGTGGAGATTAGACAGGCTACTAAAGTCGATAACAATAATAATAGGTGATTTCAGTTATCCTGATATTGACTGGGTGACTGTCTCCTCTGGACATGATATGGAGGTAAAGTTTCTAGATGCCATAAATGACTGCTTCTTGGAGCAGCTGGTTCTGGAACTAATGAGAGGAGGAGTTTCTTTAGATCTAGTCCTAAGTGGAGTGCAGTACCTGGTTCAAGAGGTAACGGTGGTGAAGCCAATTGGCAATAATATATCAAATTTTTAATAGTTACTGGAGGGAGAATGGTAAATAAAACTACTGCAGTAACATTTAACTTTAAAAAGGAAGGCTATTCTAAAATGAGGAAACTAGTTAGAAGGAAACTAAAAGGAGCAGTGGTGAGGATTAAATGTCTGCAAGAGACGTGGAGGTTATTTAAAAACACCATATTGGAAGCCCAAATTAAATGTATTCCACAGGTTAAAAAACATAGCAAGGGGACCAAACACCCACCAGAATGGCTAAATGGTGAGATGAAGGAGGCTATTAGAGCCAAAAAGGCATCCTTTAAAAAATGGAAAGCTAGTTCTTCTAATGAGGAAAATAGGAAAGAGCACAAGCACTGGCAAATTAGATGTAAAACATTAATAAGGCAGGCCAAGAGAGAATTTGAAGAGAGACTTGCTAAAGAGGCAAAAACTAATAATAAAAACTTCTTTAAGTACATCAGAAGCAAGAGGCCAGCTAGACAGTCAGTTGGGTCATTAGATGACCAGGGGGTGAAAGGGGCACTCAGGCCACTGCAGAGGACCATACAGCTATTGCAGAGAAGCTGAATGAATTTTTTGCTTCGATCTTCACTGCAGAGGATGTTGGGGAGATACCCACACTGGAACTGTTCTTTGTATGTGATGAATCAGAAGAACTTGTCACAGATCAATGTGACTCTGGAAGAGGTTCTAGAACAAACAGACAAACTAAATAGTAACAAATCAGATGGTATTCACCCGAGTTCTGAAGGAACTCAAATATGAAATTGCAGACCTACTACTGGTTATTTGTAACCTATCGCCAAAATCTTCCACTATACCTGAGGACTAGAGGGTTGCGAATGTAACACCAATATTTAAAAAGGGCTCCAGAGGTGATCCTGGAAACTACAGACTGGTGAGCCTGATGTCAGTGCTGAGGGAAATGGTGGAGATGATTATTAAGAACAGAATTATGGGGCATATTGATAAACATGGCTTAATGAGGAAGAGTCAACATGGATTTAGCAATGGGAAGTCATGCCTCACGATTGGAATTTTTTGAGGGTGTGAATAAGCATGTAGATATGGGTGAATCAGTTGATATCTGTTAGGAGGGATTGGGGTAAGTGGGAAGATAAGGAAGGGAGTGAAGGGGTTGAGCCCTCGGCAGGGTCTCTGCTCTCGGGCTGTACCACTGGACAGGTAATTCCCTCAGGCTCTTAGGTGGGCTTTCTCTCAGTTCCTGAGAGCAACCCAGATCATCACCGGGAAGGAGAGGCAGGGAATGCCCAAGGGGTATAACCAGATAAGAGCCAGCAAGAGCAAACCCACACACAACTTTCACAGGGCCCGCCGGGGTGTCATCATTCGCAGCCGGAGTTTCGCCCCTTCTGTGTCCCTCTCGCTGCCTAGGGACCTGTAGCTCACAGCTCTGCCTATATGAGCCGCGACGTGACAATATCATGTATCTGGATTTTCCAAAATTGTTTGATAAGGTCCCTCATTAGATACTCTTGAGGATATTAAAAAGACACGGGATACCTATTGTGGATTGGTAACTGGTTAAAAGATAGGAAGCAAAGAGTAGGACTAAGTGGTCAGTTTTCACAATGGAGAAAAGTAAATAGTGGAGTGCCGCAGGGATCTGTACTGAGATCGGTGTTGTTTAACATATTCATTAATGATCCAGAAAGGGAAGTAAGGAATGAGCTGATCAAATTTGCAGATGACACAAAGTTATTCATGGTAGTTAAAACCCGATCAGACTGTGAAGAAGTGCAGGAGGATTGGGGTGGGTCATGGCTCAGGTGGTAGAGTGTATGGTTTGCATGTCTAAGGTCCCAAGTTCAATCCCTAGCATCTCTGATTCAGGCTCTCTGGTTGCATGCCTGGGTGAGGCCTTTGCCAGGGATCCTGGAGGGTCTCAGGTAGCATGCTTGGGTGAGGCCTCTGTGGGAGATGCTGGAGAGCCAGATTTGAAAAACATTTCTGCTGTGTTAGGTTGTGACAATACTGGGCTAAGATGGACCATTAGCCTGACTTGGGCAGCTCCTTATATCCTGGGTGACTGGCCATCTAAATGGCAGATGAAATTTAATGTGGACAAGTGTGAAGTGATGCACATAATTTATGGACACAGTACTGGGTTCTAAATTAGGAATTACCACTCAGGAAAGGACCTTGGAGTTACCGTGGACTATACGTTGAAATCCTCAGCTCCGTGTGCAGTGACCACCAAAAAAGCAAACAGAATGTTAGGAATAAAACTGGGAATATCATAATGCCACTCTGTTCCCCCTTCCCTGTCTCCCCTCCCCCTGTCTTTAGATTGTAAGCTCTTGGGCAGGGACCGTGTCTATCTTTTTTTTTTTTTAAAGCGCCAGTACATCGCTGGCGCTATATAAATGCTAATGCTAATAATAATAATAATAAAAATTAATAAATAATAATAAATCTATGGTGAGACCGCACCTTGAATATTGTGTGCAGTTCTGGTCACCACATCTCAAAAAAGATATAGTAGAAATAGAAAAGGTACAGAGAAGGGCAACAAAAATGATAAGGGGTATGAAATGACTCCCCTATGAAGAGAGGCTGGATAAGTTGGGACTCTTCGGGTTGGAGAAGAGACGACTAAGAGGGGATATGAAAGAAGTTTATAGAATCCTGAGTGGCCCATTGGTCTGACCCAGTATGGCATTTCTTATGTTGTTATGTTTTTATGTGCTGCAGTCCAAGAAACCAGGCTGCCTTCAGGATTGTGGCTACTGAGGGAGGCCAGGGCTTGAGCATCTGTCACATTTGGGGGCTTTTGATACTGAGATAGGAGAGTGGTTAAGAACATAAGTAGTGCCATACTGGGTCAAACCAATGGTCCATCGAGCCGAGCACCTGTCTCTGACAATGGCCAATCATGGTCTCTTGGAAGAAGTACCCAAAAGTCACAATGGGGCAATCCATTCTCTGTTGTTCACTTCCAGCTCCCAACAAGTGAATTTTTAAACCCAGCTATGCTACGTGCCTTGACCACCACCTGGAAACAAATTCCATAACTTAATTGTGCATTGAGTGAAAAAATACTTTCTTTTATTTGTTTTAAATCTGCTACGTGTTAGTTTCATGGGGTGTCCTCTAGATCTAATAG
This sequence comes from Sphenodon punctatus, assembly GCA_003113815.1. Lineage (NCBI taxonomy): Eukaryota > Metazoa > Chordata > Lepidosauria > Sphenodontia > Sphenodontidae > Sphenodon > Sphenodon punctatus. The sequence goes on along the minus strand of QEPC01002403.1, from coordinate 4,280,166 downwards.
TATTTCAGAGGGTAAATAACCATTCCCTATTTACTCGTTCCACACCAGTCATGATTTTATAAACTGGACTCTACCTCTGCCTGAGATAAGTGCAAAGCTACCAAACTTGTTAAAGGGACAGTACATTTCAGTGTCCATTGTCCAAGCACCTGTGTAAACACACACACACAATACCATGTGACACATGTATAGGACCATATGGTGCTGTAATCAGTTATACAGACACCTCATCCCCAAGACAGGCCATCCAAATTGTTGCTATGAAAATCATCTCCTTTGATCATCTCTCCAGCTACATGTAAGGTGCAATTCTGAACCCGCTGAAGTTAATGACAAAACTCACAATGAGTTCAACAGGTGAGGACTGCATCCTTGGTACAATCTTTAATTACTCTTACATGCATCTCTTGAACGGACCCTTAGTGTCTCTTCGACACAGTTAGATGTTGGACAGCAGGCCAGAGGTTCCCCACCCCTGACAAAGGATACATGCAGGGCACTAAGGGCGGATTGATTAGAAGAGTTAAGCAGTTGATCATTGTACTGATGTTAGGAACTGTGTGCAGTTCTAGGCACTTACTACTGTTGATATTAGGAATTGGGAAGACATCTCTTCAAGTCCCTGCACTGGATTCTGCTCATCTCTGTTCCCCATATGCACCCTTTTTCTTGGCTCTGAAGCCTCACATGCTTTACTTGGACTGAACTCTCTGCTCTTATTTCTTTTTTCTCTCTAATCCATAAATTCACTTTTCCCTCAGCTGTGCATTTTCTGTCATCTTTTTCTGTAACTATCTTCCATGGCTTACCCTACCCATTCCAGGCACTCTGATCAGGAGAAGAGTCAGGCAAAAAAATAATACAGGTGTAGTTCCTTTTTTTTTTTTTTTTTTTGTCTTCTGGTTTCTGAGCCTTTAGTTTAAGGCAAACTGCAGCTATGTTTTCAACCAAGAGTGCTAGATTTGTTAAAAAAATTAATACAGATTGTAGTTCCTTTTTTTTTTTTTTTTTTGTCTTCTGGTTTCTGAGCCTTTAGTTTAAGGCAAACTGCAGCTATGTTTTCAACCAAGAGTGCTAGATTTGTTAAAAAAATTAAAGTAAATTAAGCTATTCCAGGAGCTGGGGCTTTAAGGATATTATGACATTCACAATAAAATCATGTGAGTTCTCAAGTATGAAGTTGCAAATTTAAGTTCTGGTCATTTAGACCAGAGTTGTGGCAACTTTTCCCTCTTATGGGTCATTTTGAAAATGGATACAAGCTCCACTGGCCAAAGAGAAGTTTGGGAGGGCCAGGGGGTGCTGCTTAACAGCTGTGCTCAGGATGGGGAAAGAAGGAGAGAATCTAAGACTGTTTTTAAATAGACACAGCTGTGGGGCACGTCTGGGGGTGGGTGGGCCTACATGGTAGTGTCTCGTTTAAAAACAGCCTAGATCATGGATTTATTCCATGGACCCATCCGCTACCCTTGAGTGCATGCCCTCATCTTCGATCCCTTCTCCTGAGCTCACTTTTGCGATGCTTGAGGGTAGACTCTGGATCCATGGGCCAGATTCACAAATTGGAAAGGGGCCAAATAAAAAAAACAAACAGCTAGATTTTGGACAACAGGCCAGAGGTTCCCCACCCCAACAAAGGATACATGCAGGGCAGATTGATTAGAAGAGTTAAGCAGTTGATCATTGTACTGATGTTAGGAACTGTGTGCACTTCTAGGCACTTACTACTGTTGATATTAACCATTGGGATTGGGAAAACTGCATCTGGTTATATGGAATCAGAATGTACTGTTCAGTCATCAAGTGACTTTAATTTCTCCAGAGCTGTTTCATCACTCACAAACCGCAGCACGTTGTGAGTATTTTCTTCACATAGGAAACTTTAGCTCTTCAAGGTGAATGTTTGCTATTGTTCTCTTGGACGTGCAGAGAGAGATCACAGGGTATTTCCTGCATCTTTTATGACAGGGATCATCTTTCTGTGTTCATTAGAGGGAAAGCTGATTAGATGCAAAGCTGGAGATAATCTGATCCAAAGCATGGATGACATCTGATTTGTAGCTGAAATTGTCTCTTTGGAATGGTTAAGGAGAGAATGTGGAGTTTGATGTCAAGGGTTTGGGGGGGGGAGGGGTTTGTTTGTTTTTTGAATACTTGTTTATATTTATCCCTGAGCAGCTGTGTCTGAAAGGAGGGTTATTTGAACTGCAATGAAGAAACTGGCCTAGAGTCCCTGACTATGACCCTTTTCGTACAGACACTTTAACACTGATAAAATGGATGTTACATTTTATTATACATGTTTCAGGGATGCAAGTGTGCTCTATGGGTGCCCTGCAACATGTATAATAAAATGTGACACCCATTTTATCAGTGTTAGAGTGTCTGCTTGAAAAGGGCCAAAATCTGGCCATTTTTACATGGATGCCCCCCCCCCCGGGTATTCCGGCAGGTGTGCACTGGGGGGGGGGCGTCCATGCACACAGGCTGGTGGAGGAGGGGGTATGGGTGTGCGTTGGGTGTGCACCTGTGTAAACGCCATGGGCGGTGGGTGTTTGTACGTGCACTCCCAGCACACACCCATCTATACCCATCACCCACCCATGGGGCCATCCAGAAAACCAGAGGAGACCCTGTAGCTGGAGGGGTGTGTGTGTCCGTCCATGTAAAAGGACACACACACACCTCCACCCACCACACGAGCACACCCACCCACCCCCGACTGTGCAAAAACAGCCTCTGGTGCATTTAAAAGTTTCTTCATTATTGTGATCACTTCAGCATTTGGGTTGCAGTAGCCAGGGGTGTAGCAAGGCTACATGGGGATTAGGCTCAGTTACCAATGATGGTCCCATAAGAACAAGGAGGTGGGGTCTTCACAGTGGAAGGGCAGGTAATGGCAGCATGTGGACTTTTAGGTTGGTGGTGCAATGGGCAAAGCCAGCAGAGGCAGGAATGGCAGGGGGTGGGGACGGCATTAAAATTTCAGACTTACATGATCAATGGAAAAGAATAAACAATGAATGAAAAAAATCCAGTGTATGCAGAATGAAAGACTACACAGTGGTGGTGGCATGCAATAACAAGCAAAATACAAAATTCTGTATGAAAAAATAAAAAGGGGATAACCAGCATTTGCTCCTGTAGATCAGGTGTTAGAAAAAACCTGGCAGCTCAAGGCTTCAAGTCTGTTTTAAATAAGGGGACATTATATGTATGTTTCACTTTTAAAATTTGCTATTTTAAAAAGAAGACTCACCCAGAAAACCTGAATATGTCAGGGATGTGAGGAAAGCTTCAAGAGAAGTTGGGACACTCTGTATACCTCAGAGAATCCACACAGGAAAGAATCCTTACATGTGCTCTGACTGAGAAATGCTAAAGGGTGAGCTTCACCCTCGGTACACACCAGAGAATCCACCCAACCAGGAAAAGGCCCTATAAATGCCTAATTGTGGGGAAAGCTTTAGTGTGAACTTCAGTCTTAGTATGCATGAAATAACCCAAACAGTTCTCTCATTCTCATCCCCATCTCAGCTGCAGTGGGGAGAGAGGAGGACATGACTAGAAGAGGCAGCATGGGGCAGAATACTTTAGGAAACCAAGTAAACCAAAAGCTTAGCTACTAAGCCGCACTGATGGGGCTGCATTTCTAATCCCTCACCTCACACCATCCCCTCCCATCCCTGCTCTCATTCCCTTACACCAGGGGTAGAGAACCTTAAGCCTGGGGGACTAAATGTGGTCCATGGCAAGTTTTTATTTGGCCCCTTTCCAGTTCCTGGATCTGGCCCCTTTATTCAGTTCCTACTCTCAAGAACTGAAAATCTGAATTCAGGGTAAGGGAGCAGAGATGAGGCCATGCACACAAGGACAGGGGCCAAATTCATGCAACTTCAGGCTCCAAAACCAAAAGCCGTGGGGAAAGAAATCCAATTTTAATATTTTTTAAAAATGAATCTCATGATTTTGGGGGCCAACTCATGATTCTAGAACATTTGGAATTGACCTCCTTGAACACAGGGTCTGGGTTTCCTCCCTCAAAGGGCTAACTTGTCTGTTGTCACAATGTTTGACTTTTCCTCTTTACGTTCCTGGATTAGGCAGAGTCCACAGACTCCTTGGGGAAATTAATGGCTATTAAATTTAGATCAAAAGAAGGGGCAGGTCTCCCCACCAGATCATGCAGGCAGACTCTGGAATTCACCAGCACAGCAGGTCACATATGTAGCTAGACTGTTCATATACATTTTACAAGCAGGAGGCTAGCTGTGTGTTAGAACAGGGATGATTAGATCTTAGAATTCAGGTTGTAAGTGGATCAATAAGGAGGCCAGGGGAAAAAAATCTCTCTTATACATACAGCACGCATACAGATCATGGTCTAGGATGATGTGTCAGGATGAAGTGCATTCTCCTGTCGGATAACCACTGCTAAGTCCTGTTTGCACAACCAAGGTAGTGTTTAGTGCAGGGAACCTCAAGCTCAGGAGCCAAATGTGGCCTGCAACTAGTTTTTATTTGGCCCTTTGCAGTTCCTGGATTTGGCCTCTGGCTCCAGTTCCTACCCCCAATGGCTGCACTCAGGGGAAAGGGACAGAGATGAGGGCATGTACCCAAGGAATGGGGACAGATCCAGGGCACAGATCTATAATCTAGGTCCTCCTCTTCCGGAGTGCACTGTGTAGGCACCTCCATCTCCAACTTTTATGCAACTCTTAGAGCTTGTACTAATTTTTCAGTTCATCCCTGATAGAGAAAAGGTTCCTTACCTCTGATATAGCTTTTTCAGTATCCTTCTTACAAACTCCCAGACCAATGAATAAGAGAAAAAATACATGGAAAAATCTTTAAGAGCCAAATTCCTAGTAGCATCAGATTGTTGTAGAATGGGAGAACAAAATTCAAAAGGGGCTAACACTATTTTCCCCTTTCAAAAATATTAAACCGACACAAGACTGTGTGCAAACTGCAAAGCAAGTAGGGATGAGCGAACAGATCGTGGTTCGGGTTTGGCCGTTCGGTTCGGTCTGGGTCGGTTTGCCCATTTGGTTCGTCCGTTCAGTTCGTTTGCTGCGTTCAGGTTCGGCCGTTCAGTTCGGGTGTTCAGAAAAAGGCTCTCTGTGCGAGGAATGATGGCCCCAGACCCATGACGGTGGGTCCTGGGGCTAGAGTGGCAGCTTCTAGGTATTGGCCACAGCCCTCCCTGCCAGTAATTTGGCCCCAGAACCCTGACGGCAGGTCCTGGGACTGGAGTGGCTGTTTCTTGATGCAGTGGAATGACATAATCTCCGTGCGAGGAATGATGGCCCCAGACCCATGACGGTGGGTCCTGCGGCTAGAGTGGCAGCTTCTAGGTATTGGCCACAGCCCTCCCTGCCAGTAA
>QEPC01002403.1:4247322-4261921 GCA_003113815.1 Sphenodon punctatus | reverse complement strand
AGGAAGATTGAACACAGGGAGGGATAAAAACAAAAATTAACAACTAAATCTATCAAAGCTAATGTAAATAAATGAGAATATGGGGGTAGATGGGTTGGATGGGTGAAATAGGAGGAGGATGGCAATGGATTGTGAAGCTGGAAATGGAAAATGCTGGGTGAGAAGGAGCCTTCTGAAACACCTGCTGTTGTGAACAGTGACTAGCTCAGAAGGTATTGGGAAGGGGGGAGGCAGAAAATTTTGTTTCTTGCTGCGCCCGCCTCAAATCAAGCCCCATTAGCTCCATGCAGCCTAGCCTGTGGCCAATCGCAGACTGCCAAGCCAGTGGTCTGAGGCGAAAAGGGATGGTGATTCGGCAGGCTGGCTGCTACTCGAAGCCACTCTCCACCCTCCACCCCTGGTGCCTGGAAGTCTGCTCCTAGCTGAGTCAAATGACTTCCCCCTCCCTGCTACATTTGGCCTTCCAGTGACCTGACAGAAGACCACGTTTTAGCCACCCGAACACAACCGAACGCGATCCGAACTGAACGAACTGTTCGGCCATTTCGTCGTTCGGTGTTCGGATCTGTTCGGTATGTTCGCCATTTCATCGTTCGGTGTTTGGTTCCATTCGGTATGTTCACATTCGTGTTCGCGTTCGGTAGTCCGAACAGGCTGAGTTCAGGCCGAACACCGAACTACTGAACCGCGTTCGCCCATCCCTAGCAGCCATCGGAAGTGCAGAGAGAAACCAGGAGATGCGGGCCAGGAACTAGCAGCGGAGGGAGGACCTGGGCAGGGTGCTGCTGGAGGAATCCAGAAGATTATTCGAAGTGCACTCCCAGGAGCTAGCGCTCACCAGGGAGCTGCTAAGAGGGGAGGGGGAAAGGGACCAGGAGATCCTTGCAGCCATGATGGTCCGGTCCCACACTGAGCACCGCTGGGACCGGTGTCAGGCTGCCACCCTCCACCACGACCAGTGGCTCGACAGAGCTGAGGCACTACGCACCTGTGCCACGCTGGAGGGTCAGACCGCATGGGTCATCGACCTCATGGAGGAGGCGGTGTTGGCCCTCCAGCATGATCTCTAGGGCGACAGGGGCCACTAGGCTGAAGATGGAGGGATGGCAGCCAACATGCACCACGGGACCCACCCACTGGTGCAGGTGCCCCCCCCCCGCACTTCGGCCAACCCTGGTTCCCCCAGCAGCATCCCTTCCGGGTCTGTACCAACAGGGGACCCTTCTCCACATAGGAGCACACGACCTGCCAGTGGGGCCACCCTTCCAGCCCACACCCCTCCTGGTTCCCCCCCAAGTGCACCCCCTCAGCCCGCCCCGGGAACTGACACTGCCACCCACCGACCTGGCACCCCAGGAGCAACAGCCGCCCATGCTCGCCACCTCAGATTCAGCAGTTGCACACCTGGCCCCTGTGGGTGGATAGGGCAGTACCTCATCAGGGGGTGGGGGTACGAAGGCTGCTACCAGCCTTCGGGGTGATGAGCTGATGGTAACCCCTTGCAAGCAATGAAGTGAGCCATCTTGTTGAAATGGTCCACAATAACGAAAATGGTGTTATAGGCCTTGGAGGGGGGGGAGTTCAATAATGAAGTCCAGTCCCACCCTTTGCCAGGGCCCCTGAGGGGGTTCAGACAGTTAAAGGAGCCCAATGTGGGGGGTTCAGGGTATCTTTGACCAGGCACACACGCTGCACTGGTCAATATGATGGCGAACGTCATGGGCTATGGACGGCCACCAAAAGGATTGGCATACCATCTGGTGGGTGTGTTGGACACCTGGGTGCCCAGCCAAAGGGGCATCGTGATGGGCCCATAATATCTGTGCTCTGCAGGAAGGCAGGACCACAATGCATCCATGTTTTTTCCAGAGTACCTCGTCCCAGACGAGGGTGGGGTCCGGGGTTGCCAGCTTGTCTTCCTTGCTTGCCTCCTTGAGTTGCTCCAATTGCACATAAGAGGCGGCGAATACTTTGGGGCTGAGGATAGGTCCCTTATGCTTGTCGTCCCCCTCCCACCCCTCATGGTATTGTGACAATGCGTCAGCCAGCACGTTCAGGCAGCCCAGGCGATATTGAACAATGAAGATAAATCTAGCAAAAAATAAAGCCCAGTGGGCATGAAGGGCGTTAGTTATCTGGGCAGTTTGTAAAAAGGTCAAATTTTTGTGATCGGTGCTCATGGTTATGGGGTGTTTTGCTCCTTCGAGGTAATGCTGCCAGGTGTCAAACGTGGCCTTAATGGCAAGGAGTTCTCAGTCAAAGATGGTGTAATTTCTAGAGGTGGGACATCTGGCAAAAAAACGGTTACCGGTTTACAAAAACCGGGTTTACCGGATTAAAACCAGTATACCGGTACCGGATTTATTCCATTGATTTCAATGGGGAACTGTCCCCATTGAAATCAATGGGGGGGGGAACCAATACCTCCCCCCTCCCCCTCCCAGGCTGTGCGGGTGGAAGGGGGGCACCCCCCACCCACCCTGCCCAGCCTGGATTTAAAAAATAATAATTTTTTACCCTAAGTCCCTAGTGCGGGCTCCGGGCCACTGCCGCCGACCCGGAGCCCGTACCAGCAGGTACTAGGGTGATGCCTGGCATGGGGGTGGTTTAACACACACCCCACCCCAGGGATCACCCTACCTGCCCACCCAGGGATCGCCTACCTTTGGTGTTCCGGGCAGCGGCAGCACGGTGGTCCAGCGGCTTCAGCGCTGGCTGGTGGCTTCAGCGCTTACTAGGCCTTCCGGGGAAACCCAGAAGTTCACCAGAAGGATCACCCTAGTACCTACCTGCTGGTGTGGGCTCCAGGTCGCCAGCAGCGGCCTGCTACCAGGGACTTCAGGGGAAAAAATATTTTTTTAAAATCCAGGCTGGGCAGGGTGGGTGGGGGGTGTCCCCCCTTCCACCTGCGTAGTCTGGACTGGGGAGGGAAAGTGGTTGGGGTTTTTTTGTTTCTTTTTTTACACTGCAGCCATTCATTTCAATGGCCGCAATGTAAAAAAATCCAGCACGGGGAACTGGTACCAGTACCCCCAAATACCGGAGTAATCCGATACTGCCGGGACAGCAAAATACCGGCATTATCAGATACCAGATGTACCAAACTTCCCACCCCTAGTAATTTCGTTCCACCAGAGTAAGTTGCTGTGAATAGTAGGCACAAGGTAACAGCGGTGCCGAGTCCTGGGTATCCTGTAGAAGGACAACCCCAATTGTGGTGCTGGAGGCATCGGATTCTACATGAAAAGGCCTCTCAAAATTTGGGTGGTGAAGAAGAGGTGCCAACGTGAAGGTGCGCTTAAGGTGTTCAAAGCTATGTTGTTACGCCGGCCCCCAATGTTAAGGTTGTTTTTTCTTTAACAATTGCATCAATGGAGTCGTGATGACTGCATAGTTGGGGATGTAGTGCCTATAATAATTAGAGCTCCCTAGGAAGCGTTGAAGGGGTTTTACAACCTTAGGAGCAGGCCACCGTTGGATCGCTTCGACCTTGCGCATATCCATCCCGATACCCTGGGGAGAGATGACGAAGCCCAGGAAGTCCACTGTCATTAAATGAAAGGCGCATTTCTCCCCCTTGCAATACAATTTATGTGTGCGGAGTCTTTGCAGAACTTGGCGTACTTGTCGAACGTGTTGCTCCAATGACACTGAATAGATGAGGATGTCATCAAGGTAAGTAATGACTGACACATCCAATAGGTCCCAGAAAATGTTGTTGATAAAATGCTGGAAGGTGGCTGGAGCATTTGCAAGTCTGAACGGCATGACGAAATACTCATAATAATGTCCATACCGGGTACGGAAGGCTGTTTTCCATTAATCTCCCGAATGCACCTATACCAGATTGTAGGCCTCTCGCAGGTCCAACTTTGTGTAGATGGTGGCCCCCTGGAGACAATTCAATAGCTCAGGAATCAACAGGAGTGGGTACCTGTTTTTTATCATTATGGCATTTAGGTCTTGATAATCAATGCAGGGTTGAAGGCCTCCATCCTTCTTAAAGATGCAGAAGATGGGAGCCCTGGTGGGGAAGCATGAATGATGAATGAAGCTGCTCTGCAGGCTGTCATCTAAATATTACCGGAGGGCTCCCAACTAGGGGGCTGAGAGAGCATATATGCAGCTGAACGGGGTTTCTTTCCCTGGGAGGAGGTAAATTGGACAATCAATTGCGGGGGCAATTCGGACGCTTAAGTGCGACTGAAGACATCTGCGTAGTTGGAGTTCTCGGGGGGTAGTTGGAACGGAGGGGGTATAGTTTCGCTGGTCTCAGCCACCAGTCATGAACCACTTGGTCGAGAGCAATGACACCTCGCCCTGCAGTAGGGTGAGTCAAAGCACACCTGTCTGGTGAACCAGTTGATCCGGGGATCATGTAGCTCGAGCCAAGGCAGTCCCAGTACCACCAGAAAGACAGGGGCACACACAACATTGAAGACAAACGATTCCCCGTGGTCGCCCACTACACAGGGTAAGGCCTGGGTCTGAGTAGTGATGGGCCCAGGGACCAATGGGGACCCATTGATAGAGTGGACCACTTCAGGGACTTCCTTTGACTACATTGGTATGGTCAGGGCCCCGAGGGATCCGCGGGTCTGCGAATCGCAGATTTCCCACGGAATTCCCCTCCCCCCGCGGAATCTCCTGCCCCGCTTACCCCAGCGCAGAATTTCCAGCCTGCGCTGCGGGGACGCGGGGCAGGAGATTCTACGGGGGAAGGGGAATGAACAAACCCTCGGGGCTTCCCCTCCCCAGCCTCCCCACTTGCCAGGGCCCTTTAATTTGCTTACCAGGGATGGCAGCAGCAGCTGCTCCGTCCAGCGTGCTCTTTTCCTGCTCGCACTTCCTGGCCCCTCCCGACGGGGCTCTCAGGGCGACGCAGCCAGATGACGTCATCCGGCTGCGTCGCCCTGAGAGCCCCGTCGGGAGGGGCCAGGAAGTGCGAGCAGGAAAAGAGCACGCTGGACGGAGCAGCTGCTGCTGCCATCCCTGGTAAGCAAATCCTTTGGGGTTTTTTTGGGGGGGTGGGAGTCAAGCACGCCCCAGCAGCTGGGGAGGGCAAGCCCCGGCAGCTGGGGAGTGGAGGCCCTGAGGGTTTACCAGTGCGGGGGGAGGAGGAGGCAAACCAAGCCCCCCCCCCCGCATGGTAAATCGCGCCGAGGCGCAGAATTGGCCCCTGACTCCCGCGGAATTTTAAAAAAAATTCCGCGGAAGAATCGGGGCCCTGGGTATGGTGTGTCTGTGCATGAGACTACGGTCCAAAAAATTCCCAGATGCTCCAGAATCCACAAGGGCCCAGACGACAATCAACCGCCCCAGGGTGATGCAAATCATCATGGGCATCCGCAGGTGGGTCTGTATGGGGCCGGACGTCGAGGGGATTTGTTTTAAGGCTGGGAGGGCCCTTGTCCTTCCCAGCACTTGGCATTTCCCTGTTCCTGTTGCTGGGGAGGCAAGGAAGGGCACTCATGGATAAAGTGCGAAGACTCCCCACAATAATAACATGCACAGGATCAATGTCATCATTCTTTTTCCTCCAGGGTCACTGGTCCTCGGGACACTCCAAGCTGCATAGGCCACTACATAGGTCACTGGTCTTGGGGGGAATGGATGAGGGAAGCAGAAGGGAAGGCACGCAGGGAGGAAAGAGGCAGGGTTCCTGCCTCCTCTCTCAGCGCTTCTCTGCAAGGTGATCATCGATTTGCAGGGTCAGGGTTGCGAGATTCTCCCACGTATCAGGGAGAGCCATGAGGGCGAACTGATCCTTAAGCTCCTCACACAACCCTCTCCGAAACATGACCCACAGGATGTCATTGGGCCATTGTAGTTCCAGGGCTAGCTGTTGGAACTGAGTAATGTACTCCAGGAGCCCCCCTCTAGTTTGACGTAAGGACAGGATTGCAGTCTCAACTTCCCGAGCCCAATGGGGGATGGTAAAAAAGGAAGATAAATTCCTTTACAAAATCAGCATAGTTCGACAGCAAAGGGCTATTTCCTTTTAGCAAAGTCGTCGCTCACTCCAGGGCTGTGCCTCCCAAATTCCCGATAATATATGCCACCTTAAGAGTATCTGTGAGGTAGGTCAAAGGTTGCATCGTGAAGGTCAGTCAACATAAGGCTAAGAACCCTTGAAAGGCCTTACGGCCCCCCACATCTCTCTCTATCTGGGGTTCTCTGGGCTCTCAGGGCGCTGTTGCCCCAGCAGCCGCTGGAGCAGGAGGTGCCGCAGGGGCAATGATGAGAGGAGCTCCCAATGGGGCAGCTCCACCCTGGCCCTGGGCCACTGCGGCCACCAAGATTGTATATTTCTCCTGCAAATCCCTGACCTCCAGGACCAAGGAGAGGGTCGGTTGTGGGGAAGGGACAGGGAATGGATGCTCTCAGTCTCCTCGCACTCCACTCCACACACACTCGCTTGGCCTCCAGTCTCTTACAGGAGCAAGCAGGGTTTTACTGCCCATCAGGATAGTAAGTGGACCCATCGGCCTCAAAGAGACCAGGTCCCTATCATCATAGGGCACCATGTGTTGTCGGGAGCCTTGGGCCTCAATCCAGTCGCACCCCTTGCATAGCCCACACCAGGGAAAGGAAAGGGATAATAAGTGTGGTATGCGTGGGGGAAACTGGGGTAGGGTACACAGAAACCGAGGCCCCCGGGAAGGGGCGTACATGCAGCAAGGGGACTGGAACAGACCCCAAGGGGGGGCAGACTCTCCTCCTGTCACCCAGCTTCCACACACGCTTTCATACAGACATGCTCACTCAGGGACACAACAAGGGTTCAACAAGTAATTCACTGCACGCAAGAATTCCAACACTAGGCAACAAGTACACAAAACAAGGACTTTGCTCTCTCTCTCTCTCTCTCTCTCTCTCTCTCTGGGCCAATTTCTGCACCTCAATCACCAGCACTGAGTGTTCCTTTGTGTCTGGATTTATGCTAGTAGCTCCATCCCCCCTGTGTGCCTGAAAACGTGCAGACCGTTGCACAGGGTGTGTGGCCGCATCAGGCACGCCACAGTCCTGCCCCCACATCTGGAGTGTCCAACGGGGCCACTGGAGGGATAGAGGGAGCGCTTCTGGTGCTGCCGCCGGTGCGCCAGTTGGCAACACGGCCACCTGAGGTAACCAAGGGGGGTCAGCGTGCGGCTGGGGCATGTTTGCCAATCGCGGCCCCTCCCACGGGTGCCAGTGGCGGGGGGGGCATGACAGTGTGATGGTTAGCATATGCAGCGCAAATGTGGTATCAATGTGCAGGCCTGTGCTCTTTCACTGTTGGTTTTCGTTTCCCCACCGCCTCCTGGCAGGCATGAGCGGTATCGGTCTCACATCAGTATGGCCCACGGCATGACCCCTTATGTCTGCTACAGATCCCCTCCCCTTTTTATTTGGGGTTATATGCAAGGGGTGGGTTTAACTTCTTTCGGGGCCGTCCCTATCCCCGCTTTGGTGTACCACCAGGGTTCGCCTCCCTGCAGCCCTTTGCTGCTGCTGTCCACAGTGAGCGATGGCTTGACAGCCCGGGCTCTCCATCATCCACCGGCCGCTCCACTCCAGGCTCAAGTCTTGGCCCCTGTGATATTCAAGCATAATGTAACCATTACACTGTTACCCAGGATGGTTCCACTGCACCAGTGCCCTGTGTGTAGCTCTCATACTGTTCCATGGATTCTCATGCTGCAAGCCCACCACCGATTCCTGTGCAGGTCAAGGTGCAGCTGGTGCCCCCATCCCCCCAGTTTGAGCACACCTTGTGATCTGGCTTACCTGAGCTGGTGGGGCAGCCGGCATGGGCTGTTGGTTACCTGGGGGTGCTGGGATGTTCAGAGGAGGCCGTGGTCCCCAGAGGAGGGGTCTCGGAGCCAGCGGTAGAGGAACCAGGAGGGGTGCGGGCTGGAAAGCCGCCCCCCCCAGGCTGTTGTTGGGGGGCTATGTGGGGGAGGGATTCTGTGCACCAGGTCAGGTATGGGGTGCTGCTGGGGAAATCAGGGTTGGCTGAAGGGCTGGGGAGGGGACACCTGCACCAATGCGAGGGTGCACTGGTGAATGTTGGCTTCCATCCCTCCTTCCGCACCTGGAGGGCCCATGGTGCACTGGGGTTCATGCCGCAGGGCCCCCAATGCCTCCCCAATGAGGTCCAGGATCCATGTGGCTGTCCCCTCCCAGCGTGCCACAGGCTATCACCCTCTCGACCCTGTCGAGGCACAGCTCGCGGTGGAGGGTGGCAGCCTGGCACTTGTCCCACACGTGTTCAGTGAGGGACCAGGTAAGCATTGCTGCCAACAGTTCCTGGTACCTATCCCACTCCCCTCTTTGCACCTCCCTGGTGAGGGCAGCTCCTCTGAGTGCACCTCGGCTAACCTTCTGGTTTCCTCCAGCAGTTCCCTCCCCAGGTCCTCTCTCCTCCGCCGATTCCTGGCCCACATCTCCCGATTCCTGTCAGTGCTCCCAACAGCAGTACCCCTTGCAGGACTGGATCACTCTTCTGTGGATGAAATGTTACTTCATAGGTCGTATTGCTTGCCATGTCCGTACCCTGTACCCCTCGCAGTGCTACTGTGTTGCCACTGGGACTACCTGTCCCCCTTCAGTATCTGACCCTATATAGCTGGCAGTCGCCAGGGTGGGGTCCCCATATTCCCATCGTATGTGTCAGACCACTGTGCTGGCCCCATTCCTGCGCACATTATCCCAGGGTCTTTTTGTCCCTGCACCCCATTGTGGACATGTCTCATTATCCCTCCTCCATGGCCGTGTGACCCCACATCTGTATGGCTGTCCGAGGCTGTTGACCCGTGTTGTTCCGTACCCCTACTGTAGTGGGCCCCAGCTCTTCCCTGTCTTAGCATGGGGGGGATTTATTACTTGGGGGCTCCTCTGTGCCCTGTTTGCTATTACATTGCCCTGGCATCTCCCGTATCCCTTCCCTTGTCCATGTTGGCCTACCATCATTGTCCTGATCTCCGGGCCTCGGGAGTGCCTCCGGTTCCTCCTCGACCACCTCCTCCACCGCGACCTCCTCCTCGTGCACCTCCAGGAACCCTTGTGCTGTAATGGGAAATGGGATCCATCAGTTCATCCCTACTGCCCGACTTGGGCCCAGGTCACTGTGCCCATCCCCCACCCCCCGGGGTCATGGTTATGCTCCTACCTGGATCGTATTCCTCTGTGTCCTGGGGGGGTGTCCCAGGTGTCCATCCGCTCAGCGTGCGTCCCCTGTCCCCATGACCTGTCATCCTGTAGGTTTTGTGGGCACATGCAGAGGGTGATGTTACTGAGTCCTGTTTCCTGGGACGCCTCCTCCCCCTGTGTGACAGGGTTGTCCCCTCCTGCATCCTGAGGGACCTCGCCAGGGACTATGTTCTCCCCCTGTTCTGGGGGGTCAGGCAGGGGGAGTGTAGTTTTCACCCTCTTTCTGTTTCTGGCGAAGGCAGTGCTATGTATGCGGGAGGCAACTATGTCCCCATCCATGCAGAGGAACCGGTCCAGCTTGTCATGGAACTCCTTTGTGTGCATGGCACGGCCAGACTTGAGATTGTTGTCCTTACCTTATCCAGATCTCAAGTCCTTTGCCTGCTGCATGTACTGGTTGAAATCCCTTATTTTACCCCTGCCACTGCATCTCCTGGGCAATGGCTTCATAGACCTGTCTGGTCTTGTAGCTGTGCACCAGGTCATGCTGGACCTTTTGGGCCCCCCACATGCGTATGAAATCTCGGGTCTCCTGCCTTAACCAGGGCTCCCCCTTTTGGGTACCGCATGTGTGGGGCCTTCCAGCCGTACAGCTCGGGGCCCACCCGGTGGCTGAGGTGACAGTGGAGCAGGTCATCTCCTGTTGGGGGTATTGCATGGGGGTTAGCATCTCTCCCGCAGCCCCCCTTTTGCACACATTGGGTCCCCCCTCCCACCGGGGGGCACTGCTGGGTTACCTGACTGTCACAGAGGCCCTCCTCGGCCATCTCCCTGGTGGCGTGTTGCTCCTGTGTATGGGTGCTCTCCTGGGGGGGGGGGTTAATGGTTAGCTGTCAGCTGCCTGCCCTGTGTTCCCTCGGGATGGTTTCTGGCACTGCCGTGCGGGGGGCCCCCTTCTTTGGTTGTTATGGTACCCTTGCTCTTACTTCACTGTCTGTTGTGCTCTCATCCCTGTGCCCTGTGGCTATGGTGGGCTGGGGGGATGCGGGTGGAGTCGGCGCAGCGATATGCCCTCGGCCCTGTGATGGGAGAGGTGTGTTGTGAATAGCTGTTTCTCCCCCCCCCCTTTGTGTCATTGGATCAGGCCCCCCTCCCCATGGCATCCCGGGGTCCCTGGCCTGTTCCGCGTGTGGCGTGGCGCTGGCTCCTTTCATTTTGTCGGAGGCTTTCCTTCATGACATTTTGGGGGCTGGTGTACTCATGTCATGTTTTAGTTCTCCTTTAAGGGCTCACGGCCGACAGGACGGCGTATCCTCCGGTGGGTGTGCACCTGCGTTGGGGGTATCGGAGATGACTAGAGAGATGACTCTCTAGTCATCTCTTGGTGGTATCGGCAGAACATCCCTGTGGGTGTGGGTGTTTTGGTTTTTTACATGGACGAGTGGGTGTTGAACACCCATCTTCACCCACCTTCACCTACCTCCACCCATCTCCACCCACGGATCATGCCGGCTCCTTCCCAGCTGCTCTGTGGGTGTTGGTGGGTGGGTCAGGAGTGCGCACCCACCCACTTGTGGATGTTTACACAGACGCTCTCCCACCCATCCGATTGGTGTTTATGGGTGTTCGTGGGTGGGTGACATCCGTGTAAAAAAGGCCTATATTATCTATATCTGTAATCTATATCTATCTATCTAATCTATACACCTAAACCTATATCTTTCTATATATATGTACAGGGAGAGACAGACAGGGGAAGGGAAAGGGTATATTAAAGGGTATTTGATTGATTGATTGATTGATTGATTTTAATTTATTTTTATTTTTACAATTTATATGCTGCCCCCTCCTGCCTCAGGCATCTTGGGGCAGCTCACAATATATTAAAACATTTCAAAACATTTAAACATTAAAATAAACCATAATAATTTCAATTAAAACAATGTAAAAACCCACCCACCCCAACCCACCCACCCCATCTGCCCCGGGAAAGGTCTGGTGGAACAGCCAGGTTTTACATTGTCTGTGGAAAAAGGGGAGGTCAGCAGCCAAGCGGATCTCAAATGGGAAGGAGTTCCACAGCTGCGGCACAGCCACAGAGAACGCCCTCCTCATAGTAGACACCCAGGGAACCCCGAGGAGGGCGCACCCAACCGACTGCAGGTGCCGCTCCAGGACCCAGAGGGTGAGGCGGTCCTGCAGATAAGCGGGGCCCAAGCCATTTAGGGCTTTAAAGGTCAACACCAACACCTTGAATTGGGCCCAGAAACCTACCAGCAGCCAGTGCAGAGAGCAAAGCACCAGTGTTATATGCTCGCATCGGCCTGTCCCCGTTAAGAGACGGGCCGCCGCATTCTGAACCAGCTGCAGTTTCTGAACCAATACCAAGGGTAGCCCCACATAGAGCACATTGCAGTAATCCAGTCTCGAGGTAATAAAAGCATGGATGACCATGGCCAGATCCGAGTTTGAGACATACGGCCTAAGTTGACGCACCAGATGTAACTGGCGAAATGCTCCTTTCACCACAGTCGTCACCTGAGCATCCAGGTGGAGCTTAGGTCCAGGAGCACCCCCAGACTCTGGACCTGAGAAACCAGGGGGGGCAGATCCCATCAATGATGGGGGCCACCACCACCCCAGTCTTCCCCACAACCATCACCTCCGTCTTGTCAGGATTTAGTCTCAGGCAGCTCACCCTCATCCAATCCCCTACAGCGAACAAACAACAAGTAAGCACTGAGACTGCTGGACCTGAGTCGGAGGAAAATGAAAGCTATAGCTGGGTGTCATCGGCATATTGATGACAACTCACTCCATACTCCCTAACAACCTCTCCCAAAGGCTGCATGTACACGTTGAACAGGAGAGGGGATAGAATGGAACCCTGTGGTACTCCATACATGAGGCCCCGGGGGGAAGATGGAAACTCCCCCAGCACCACATGCTGGGTTCTCCTGGCCAAGAATGAACAGAACCATTCAAGAACAGTTTTGCCAATCCCTGCCCTGTCCCGCAACCGAGTCACCAACAACTCATGATCAACGGTATCAAATGCAGCCGAGAGATCTAACAAGATCAACAGGGTCGAACAACCCCGGTCTAACTCACGGGAGAAGTTGTTGGCCAAGGCCACAAGCGCAGCCTCCGTGCCATAACCCAGATGAAAGTCCAACTGCAAGGGATCGAGAAAATTAATCCGGTCTAAATGCCCCTGAAGCTGCTGAGCCACCACCCAGCTTAGAGACTGGCCAATAACTGGCAAGGACACCAACATCCAAAGATGGTTTCTTGAGCAGGGGCCGCACCATCGCCTTCTTGAGATAGCCCGGCACCCTGCCCTCCCCAAGGGAGGCATTGACTATCCCCACCAGCAATGGCCCCAATGTCTCCCAACTTGCCTTAACCAGTCAGGACAGGCATGGATCTAACTCAGAATTGGTGACTCTAACAGTCCCAAGATCATCCCCTGCATCTGAGGGCGACACCGTCCGAAGGTCATCCCACAAAACAGGACCAGACGGGGCTTCCACTGCCTCCCTGTTCTCTACTAAAAAAGTCGCATCAAAACCGTGGTGAATTTGAGCGATTTTATCTGCAAAAAAGTCCACAAACAAATCACAGCGAGCATATGATGGTTCCACGTCCAGGTGGAGGGAGGCCGGACTGATCAGACGCCTCACCACCCAGAACAGCTCAGCTGGGCGGCACTTAGCTGACCCAATGCGGGCAGCAAAGAAAACCTTCTTCCACACCACAACAGTATAAGGAAAGGTAAGGTATAATACTGAGGGCTGGGGAAGATTTTTAGTACAAGCAGCACCAGAGTTCCGTATATGCAACCTGACACATCAAGAGCTATCCCACAAGAGTCAAAACAGCCTGGCCCTGCAACATAAAGGGTTGCAGTGCCCTCCCCAGAGCCCCGTGATTGGTTCTGGGAGGCAGGAGTCATTAAGCAATCACAGGGTGCCATGCAACTGCCTGGGACCTGCTTGCGCTGCTCATTGGCCAGTGATTACATCCATCAGGACCTTACCCTCCCATCATAGGCCCAGTTCAAGAGTTTAACACTTTTTGATTTCGAGATGTCTACTCCCTCCTCCCCTCTCCCCATTTCCCTCCAAAAAACACCTGGCAGGCAATAACAAAATCAATAACGACTTTCATTATTGTTACTGATTTCATTATTATTTATCTTCGTTATTGTTATTGCAATAACAATAACGAAAATAAAGAATTTCATTATGGTTATCAATAGAATGAAAATGATGTGCACACCCCTAGATGAGAACTTGGTAGGCTTAGTTAGTTCAAGATTAATAGATGAGGACCTAACTAAATTGTGAACAAGGGTGATTTCATCTTCCTCTGCTGAGGAGGTTATGGCGTCTTGCCAAAGTATTTATGAGACTCATTGCCTATGCCTTTTTACTACGATTAGACAAGATCCTAATCATTTTCTGCATGAAATGGTTGCACCTGCTTGGTTTGACTGGGAGTGTCAGTTAAAGAAGAAATGGCTTAACTTACAAATTAAGCTACTACCAGGATTAGGTGTCCAAGATCAAGAAAGATTAAGTAAACTTTGGAAAAGTTACAGATCTTTATTAATTACTAAAAAGAGAGCTTATCAATATTCCCAATGGGATAGACATAGGCAGGCCATTAAGGATTCTAAAACTTTCTGGAGGATGGTAGCAAAGGGCTCTGGCAGTTATGAGATTATTGATTCCAACATTTCTTCTAATTGTTGGCAGGGTTTTTTTCCTAGACAATTTGATATAGAGGATGTCTTTGATGGTACTCTATTTTTAGTTACAGCTAGCTCTCACTATTTTATAACAGATTAGCAGGTGCTGATCTTGTTGGGGAAGCAGAAGAAAAATAAGGTACCAGGCCCAGATGGCATTCCTGTTATGGTTTACCAGCTTATGCCAGACTGGTGGGTTCCTATCCTTGTTTTGTGGTTCAACTCTGTTATTTCCACTTTTTTAATACCAGAAGCTTGGAAGGGCTCCACTATACTCCCAATTTTTAAGAAGGGTTCGAGAAGTGACCCTTGTGCATATCACCCCATTAGTTTGATTAATGTATCTGCTAAGATTTTTGGCAGACACTTAATTCACCATCTAAGTAACTGGGTTACTGGCAGGGCCCCGATTCTTCTGCAATTTTTTTTCCAAAATTCTGCGACCCCAAATTGAAAATTCTGCGACCCCAAATTGAAAATTCTGTGACCCAATAAAGTTACAAAACAAGTCTAGCAAAATTAAAACTGTCAGATGGCGATCCGTTTCCTTGTACCAATGAATAAAAAAATCTGCTTATAATTTTTTCTGTGTATGGGTATTTCAAATATCAGGCAACCCCCCCAAAACACATGGTAAAGCAAAGGGCACAGCTCCTAACCCCCCCAAAAAAAACACATGGTAAAGCAAAGGGCACAGCTCCTAAACCCCCC
>QEPC01002403.1:4212519-4240995 GCA_003113815.1 Sphenodon punctatus | reverse complement strand
CTCACTCTCACTGCGATTGGGGATCAAGAGGAAGAAACAAGCTACAAACACACCTATTTATACTTAATGGTGAAGGTGGGACATGTCTCTCTGGGAAAGCCCTAGCCAATGAAATTGGGCATGTGGGTGTTATCAGAGGGTTGATCATGCCGCTGGATACCTTGTATTCCTCGCGATGCCTTGTATTCCAGGTGGCGGAAACATGATACAATTACCAGATAACCACAAAGATTCCGCGGACCATGGAAAGGGGAGTTGGCGCCGCTTATGATGGGAATCCGCACAAGTTTCGCTTCCGTTCGCCAGTTCCGATGCCGCGGTACCATTAGCGACAAACCGCTGCCACAGCCCTCGGAAAGCTGCCTCTGCCGAACCATGCCACGATGTGCAGAATAGGGGTTTCCATCGGTAACAGCTGCCGTGGCGGCATACCGCTACAGCCCTACTCGCCACCCCGTCACGTCTGTTGGGTTCCCCCGGCCCGGGTTCACTCCAGTTGGCCGCGGGCGGTGGTGCTGCCCCTGTCATGTCTGTTGGGGCCGCACGTCTCACCACGGCCCACGGTGGAGCCATTGACACCGGGGTGGGATTCACTGTGGTGAATTTCACCGCGTCACGTCTGAAATCACCCCAAATCAAAACTGCAAGTATTATTTGTAACAGTTTTAATGATTTGGTGTTCACATGAAAAGTTAATAAAAGAAGGGAAGCAGTACTATAGAAACCTATTGCATCCCCAGTGCCCACAATGGGACCCCTCCCCCTGCAACTACATCTTCTTGGACAGCTCGGGAGGGTATCTTGAGGGGGGAGGAGGGGAGAAAAGCAACTGCCTTACAGTCAGCAAGAGACACTAGTTGCTTTGATCAGAACCAGCAGCCAAGGCCTTTTAGACACTATGTGTCAAAAATGTTCCAACCTAACATGTTTTGGATGCGGATTCATGTGCCACTGCAATTAAATTAACCCCTTAGTGCCCAAATAACATTGTAATCCCTGGTTACTGCTTGCAATTTCCAGGAAAAGCCTATAATTGGATCTATTTTTGTGTGAGTTATTTGCAGTTTTGTTTTTTTAGGCCCTTCAGCTTGTTTAAGCTGATCCCCACTGCCTGAATGCCACAAATGATATGAACTGAGTACAGGCCTCATGCCTTGCATTTTGTGGCCTAGCAGTATGTTCATGCCTACTCCATTTGTTTAGGCTTTGCATTTTAAATAGAATTTATATAGTTGCTTAAGTGTGTTTAGTTAACTGTGTATGGGTTCTTGTGTGTCTGTGTTCTAGATGTAAAAAAATTATATTCATGTGCAAAAGTTTTTACAATCAGAACAGAAAGATTTTCTCAAAGAATTTTATCCCATTGTTTGGGATTCCTTTGCCTGGTAGCAATGGTGGGTGTGCCCATTTTTCAGGCCAGAGGTGGCTGGCAAGGCCCTGAGGATCCAACAGAATCTTTACTGATCAGACCATTTTCAGTTTGCAAGGAGCAGTAAGAAAATAAAATGCCATTTTGATAAATATTTCATCAAGCAAACCTCAATTGGTTAAGGACTTTGCTTTTAACCCTTCTGCGTATGAGATCATCTTGCATCAAAAGACTGGTATATCACCTTATTACAAATCCTGATGGGAAGGCCCATAAAACTATACCACCACAATTGAAATGATCATTAATTTGACTAATAAAACTGCTATCCTAATACCAAGCACTAATGAAGTGTGTCACGACTTTTGTTCATAGATCCAAGAAGCCCTTTCCCAGGAACCTCATGAGACCTGCCACAACCTGCAGCCTGGTGACGAGGTCCCCATTAAAAGCCACCAAAGAAACAACAACTTTGAAGCTGCATTGGTGAGTCCTTTTTCAACTACTTTTGCCACCAAACACTGACACTGAGTTCCAGGCACCTTCATCCTGGATTCACACCTCTCATTGCAAAAGGACCTCTGCACCTGTAGAAATAAGGTCAGAGGGGCAGGGTAATGTGCTAGTAACCTCTTCCCTGCCACCCACACTGGAAGAGGATTTGCCACTACAAAGAGAAAAGTCTTTGCAACTATGCAGCAAGGAGCAGATGTGTCACCATTACCACCTTAAAAGTGTTTTGGTTTTTTTAAAAAAGACTCTTAGACAATTTTCCTACTGGATCCAACTCTTTGTTTTCTTACAGGTCTGCATCATCATTGGGTATTTTCAGACGTGACGCGATCACAGTGAACCACGGTCAATACCCACATGGGGCCAAAGTGCCCTGAACGTCTATTAAGCGGCCACCAGATGTTCACCATGGTCGATTCCCACATGGGGTCAATTTCAACCATGCTTCCGGGGCTCCCTGCCAGACAAACACCGCAAGCGTGGTCAAAGAGATCCCTGGTGGGAACCAACAAAAAGTAACGTCTGGCCAGCACCCACGGCCCAGAATTCCCGGCGGGATTCCAGACCGTGGTCAAATCGGGCGGGTGCTGCGGCCGCATTGGCCATGGCACCCGCCCATCTCCCCAGAGGGCAGGCGGCGGGGGAGCGTGGGGGGGCGGGGCCATGTGGCTGCATGTTGCACCGCGTGGCCCTGCCCCTCTCCATCCCCGATTCCCCACCGGGATCAGCCGGCATGTCTGTTGGACGTGCCGGAGTGATCCCGGCAGGGAATCATTTCGGTGATTCCGGGATGGGGCGAATGCCACCCCGTCTCGTCTGAAATCACCCATTGCCACCACTGTTGTTTGGCTTGCCCAAGAAAATAAAAGAACTTTGCACACTGACCTGCTCATGCATGGACACATACACACTAATAATAAATGCCTAGTGCACAGTGTTAATGTTTTTGTTATAATTGAATAGCTGTAATGTTTTTTGTGTTTAAATGTTAAATATGGGTCCATTTACCCGTATGCTTTTGAAAGATATTTTTGTTTCTGTAGTGTTAACTGCCTCTCAAATAGAGCAAGGGATGACCACTCCATTTCCAGGCAAAGAATTAGCATGAGCTAATATAGGCCACAATGAAACTGAATGCATTCACCTGGCCAAGGAAGTGCAGGGAAAATATGGTTTTCAGTCCAATGGAGTCTACATGAGGAAGATATGCACACAAGGAAGGGGTCAAGGTAGGGTACAGCATTTGTAACTACACATTCACCATAAATTCCACTGGATATATGGCTTTAAATGGAAGCTCCTTCAGTGAATTCCAGCTATTATGGACTTCACATTATGCAATCTTCCTTGTCCTATATGACGGAACACCTTGCCATGGTTGGACACTATTTCATTTGTGAAAACAAGGCCTATAAGAAATTGCCCCTGGTGGGAGGGATCTTGTTTGGTTAGAGCTATTGTCCCTGCCATTCGACACCTGTCTTCCCTCCCTCAAGGTAAACTGAATAACCAAAGGGAAGCCACTAACGCCCTAGGATATTTGGGTATCACCATACCTCCACTGGGAGTTGTTTTTCTATTTTGGAAGTAAAGCAAATGGTGTTAAAACAGGTTGCAAATGCAACATCCCTAGGGTTCAAAGATATTGTTGGTGAAATGGGCACTATCAGGCAGATGATTCTGAAAAACAGGATAGCCCTTGACTTCATCTTAGCCAGCAAAGGGGGTGTATGCGCTTTAATTGGCAAAGAATGCTGCACTTACATCCCAGATAATTCCGCCTCCATTTTGGACCAAACAACCCAGATCTGCCTGGCAGTTGCTGAACTGCATGACACTGACCAATGGTCCCTCTGGGCATGGTTAGGGGGCTGGGGTTCCAAACTTTTCTATATTTTAATGGTTGTTTTTCTAGGACTTCTTGGTTTATTTGTCCTCATGCAATTATTTCTTTTACTTATTAAATGCTGCTTGCAGAGCACTGTGAAACAGTTATCACAAAGCTTAAACCTGGAACACAGGAAAGCAGTTTACAACATGTATGTTGAAATGCAAGAAAGCCAATCAGCTGAGAACGCACATATCAATGACTTAATGTCAATAAATATCTGAAGTAAGGTGTTGTGCTTAGGTTAGCACAAAAGAAGGGAGTTGTAGGGGAATAATTTGAACCCTATAGACTAACTCCATTCTGAATAGCTACATTGCCTTAGCCAGAGTAGTGAGCTACTTCAACTTGGCTTACAGATGTATGCTGGGTAGAATCATACCAGACCTCTGTTCCAGAGACAGAAATGCTAGATGCCTGCTTTAGTTCCTTTCCATAATGAAGTTGTTTTAACTTTATAGGCCCTGAGACGTTAGGACGCCTTTTCCCCTTCTCCCACACTCTTTCCTCAGTTATAGCCTTGTAGTGATAATGCAGGGGTAACCTTCTAGTTAGAACAGAATGCATAGTTCTCAGACGCTCTTAAATGTAAACATGTTGGTTCCTGTCTGGGTTGTATTGTTATGGGAATGTGTACTTTAAGTATGTAAACACCTTGCTAACTCCTGAGTTTTCTGTAATTTTCCATTGTTGTACCATGTCACTTGAGTGACACCTTTGTTTGTACCAAAAACCTAGAACTATCCTGGTATACCGGGAGGAGTCAGAAACTCTCTGCTCAACCCTGCGTGGTGGTGACAGATGTTTCTCCCTCGCAGCTGAAAGGTAAACAATAAAGAAACTCTAACAGATTTCAACCATTGGTGTCAGTATACGTTTTTCCACAACATTACACAAACACTCTAACACCGATAAAATGGGTGTTACATTTTATTATACATGGTACAGGGCAACACTGCAGCCCTGCAACATGGGTCCTTTTCACACAAGATGCCTCCACCCAGTTTCACTGGGTGATGGGTGGAGGCGTCTGTGTAAACACCACTTGCAGTGGGTGTAGGTGCGTGCATGCTCTTGCGCAACAGCCATCTCCACCCACCACCCACCCACGGAGCAATCAGCAGTTGCACTCCACCCACCGCAAGTGGTATTTACACAGACGCCTCCACCCAGCAAAACTGGGTGGAGGCATCTCGTGTGAAAAGGGCCCGTGTTGCAGGGCTGCAGTGTTGCCCTGAACATGTATAATAAAATGTAACACCCATTTTATCGGTGTTAGAGTGTCTGTGTAAAAAGGGCCTAGGTATTGATTCTCTCTTAAAGCTTCTTATAGCTTACTATGAAGATACTTGGGTGCAGGTGAGAATTGGTGTAAGGGGAGAAATGACAGCTAAATTCCCGATTAGGAAAGGCGTCCGTCAGGGGTGCATTTTGGCACCCCTGATTTTTATTTTTTATGTAAATGACATCATTATTAAGCTGATCACTTTTGATTCCACCCTCCGAAATTGCTATCAAATTTTGTGCCTTAATTATTTTATGCTGGTTATAATTTCTAGGTCACCTTTCGGTCTACAGAGAGCTATTACAAATTTTGCTTTATTATGGGCCTTTTTACACGGATGGAGGTGGGTAGGGGGATGGGTGTTTTGCCGTGGTGGGTGGAGGTGGGTGGGTGTTAATTTACACGGACACCCACCCACCTCCACCCACAGAACCTCCTCCAGTTTTCCAGAGGGCTCCATGGGTGGAGGTGGGTGGAGATGGGTGTGCGACGGGTGAAGGTGGGTGTTGCATGGGAGTGCACAAAACCATCCTGCTTGGTGTTCACACAGGCGAACACCGAGCGGACACCCATCCCCCCCCAATCCCCTCTCGAACACCGAGTCGGGGGGGGGCGGTTCCATGTAAAAATGGCCTATGTAGTAATAATAAGATTATTATCAGTTATCAAAAATCTAAAGTGATGTGCTGGGGTACTTGTCCTAGTTTGTACCCCTGGCATATCAATAATCATAGGTTACAAGTGGTTACAGAATACCGATATTTAGGTCTGCATTTTGTTTCTTCTCTGTCTTGCCATCACCATATTCACTTTGTTAAATGTAAAGCTATTCAACATAAATAGTCTTCAGCCCAGGCTATTAAGTGGTTTCATAATTCTGTTGCTTTGGGGGTCGGTTTCAGTGGCCCTAGCAATTTTTAGGGTTAAGACCTCTTTGCAGGTTCTTTATGGGTCAGAAACGTGGGGACGTGTCAACATCTGAGATTGACATTCTACAGAATAAATTTCTGTGTTATCTATTACGGTTGGCTCCTTCTAACCCTGTGGCCTTTGTGAAGCTGAAAGCAGGGGTTGGTTCTTTATTAGTGAATATTCAGTTCAGAGTTTTATGATATTGGTTTAGAGTTTTGACTTTTTCCCCTTTGAGATTACCAAAAAATGTGCCTTATAGAAGACAGTAATAGGGCTGTTCCCTTTCATTCACCCATGGTTAAACCTTGTTAATTCTACTTTCACTTGTATGGGCTTTGGTTATTATGTCAGGGATAATATTAGACTTTTCTCTGTTAAGGAGATTGAGGATGTTCATCACAGATTGTGGAATATTTCCATTCAAAATGGTTTTGCCCAGTTCCGTTATGCTCAAATGCTCCTAAATATATTTTGTGGAAGGTAGACTGGGAGACTGAGAAACATCTCATAATTAGGGCTACGATTTTTTTACGGGGGTCACGGTTTTAGTGAATTTCCGCCTCCCCCATGACTTTCACTGCTTCCTGTGATTTACCTGAGATTGACGCCAACGGTGGAGACTTCAGTCCCAGAAGTGCGCAGAGTAGAGCTGTGGAGGCTCGCAAGTCTCTCCCCTTGGTCAGCTGCCAGAACCCAATGAGCAGGGAGTGATTTGCACCACGGAGCAAAGCTCCGGCATCTCCCCGCTCAGTACCAAGCCCTTCCTGTGCAGCGTGTCGTGCTGATGTTTCAGCGTGGCATGAGACAGCAGGGGGTGTGGCCAGTTCATCAAAAGGCTGCCAGGAGTAGACAGCAGTGCTTCATCTGCCTCTCCTCTCTCCTTTCCTTGTGCCAGACCCTTGTCTAGCTCCATCTTTTTGGGCAGGCTCCTGTTGCCAGGGGCAATGCCTCTTACAGGGAAGGGGACGGGGTTGCTTTCCTCTTGCTTTCTTGTCAAATTTCTATTTCTCGTCAAATTTCAAATTTCTATTTTTGACTTGTCCCCAGGTCCTTGTAATAATTTCATTTTGCCAGGTCAAAATGCCAGGTCATTATTTTTGTGCTGGTTCCCCAGGATTTATCTCTTTAATTTTATCTCTTTAATTATCGCCTTGTACCCCCTTAATTTTTTTTTCTGGAGGGTGTGGTGTGGTTGCACAAAGGGCTTAGAATCTGGGGGAGGGGCTCTTTCAATTTTTAACTAATTACTGAATAAAAGCATTTTTTTACTCATGACTTTTCTGCAACTTTTTCTCATTTCTTCCCTGACCAAGTCATGACTTTTTAAAAAAAAATTACCATGAAAAAATAGTAGCCCTACTCATAATCAACCTTAAACACAAGTGGAGGGTTGCACTTGCCAGGTTGAGAATGAAACAAATGTTGACTACGGTCACCATAGGTCGAAGGTGACCAAGAGAGAATAGGAATGCCCATGTCGGACTGGTATAATAGAGAACGTTATTCATTAGGTTTTGGAGTGCCCATTGTTTTCTGAAATTAGGAATCTGCTTTTATGCCCTGTGATGTGTCAGGTGAGGTATTTTTCCAACCCTGAAAAAGTGACCTGGCTTTTCTTACATAAGGTTGTTGATGTGATAACGAGTATGGCTGTGTTTGCATACAAAGCTGAAATTATTAGATGAAGATACGTATAATTATTGTATTTTGTTATATTGTGTTTGTTTTTATTGTTATTGCATTGCTCTCTGGACCAGGGCAAAAGCCCATGTCCTAAATAAACAAACTAACTTGCTAACTGAGGGTAAAGCTATTTGTGTGACTGTCCACTATTGCCTACTTGTGACAGTAACGGAAAGGGAGCTGCTAAAATGGACAGCAATTAAATGCAATTAAATGCCATATATTCTCTGCATAGAAATGCCTCAGCGAAGGCCCTTCCTTTGATTAGAAGCCATAATAACAAGGTTGCAATCAGTTCAAACGAATCCCATCAAACATCCCAAATCTACCCAGGGCAGCTTCTTTCCATTTCTTACCAACTTATCAGTAAACAAGCTCTTAGGACCCTTAAAGTGCAACGTCCATTTCCATGTGCGTCCTTGTATTCAGTCCACAGGCTACACACTTGGCTCCGGCAGCCAATTTCTCTGCCATTTATCTCCATGTCAGAGTCCTGCATGATTACTGCTGCCCTCAATGGCACTTCTGTCTCCATCAACACTGTCTCATTCATCTTGTTTGCTTTGATGGCTTGACTGGGCAACTTCTCCCAACGCTGTTGTCTCGGGAGGAAGAAGGGTTCATTCTTCTCCAGCTCGCTTGCTTGGCTCATATATCCTTACGAAGCTGATTGACGGCATTAGACATGCAGATAGGGACAAGCTGGCATGATAAATAATACCATTGCAAAGCCTGCCCTGGCTGCCGTTGAAATCCATGGTGTAATTCCCAATGACTTCAATAGGAGCAGAATTGGGCAAGGCAGACCAGCTCATGATAATGTTAGGCTGCCTTCAAATGTGCTGCTTGGGTCAAAACACATTATGGAAATAATGAATGTCTGCATCATTCCCCTAAGGCTGTGGAGATGGGAAGAGCTGTTGAAGGTCTCACTTACAAACCACCCTGTTCAGCAAAGTATTTCAGCACGTGCTTAGGCCTCATTGACTTAAATGGGGAGAAACTAGGTGTGAATCAGAATGCCCGTTCTGTGTTTGCAGTTAATGCAGGTTTTCAGAATAGGCCATGGAGATTTGGAGCAGAATTTTGGCCGTGCCAGATCTTCGCAATCCATTCTGACTGCTCCCCCTCTGATATCTGCACATGTGTAGCAATTCCTTTTTGTTTACTGTGCATGCGCAAGATGGTGCAGTCTTCCTGCTACATCAGACAGCAACATCTTGCGCATGCACAGTAAACAAAAAGGAATTACTTTACATATGAAGATGGCCAGAGCTACAAAAATGGCATTCCAGTGGTTTCAGGGTGGGCAATTCCATCAGAGGGGAGTTCCACAGAGCTCCATTTCCCCCCTAGTAGAAACATTCTCACCTGTCCAATGGGAATGATCTGATGGGAAACACTGGAAGTGTTTCCTGTTGTTGGCTGGGATGGATATGCTATGAGACCAGTTTCACCCAGCATGTATTGGTGCTTCTGTTTCTATCCTATAGAAAGTCAGCATCCCCAGAAGGTTCCCCAAGCTTGTACCATGTTGCAGTTTGAGCCATAATCAGTGTTCCCTATACTGCACTTGGTCTTAAGTCCCAATCCATATCCCACTTTCTCCAGAGTAGTCCCATTGAATCCCAGAGAGAAAGTAGGATGTGGATCATGGCCTTAGTGGCTTCCAGGTCTTATCTGAGGGAGACGGACTGTTAATCTTCTTGTAGATGCAAGAAATGCAAAAGGCATGTTTGCATTCATTACCCAGTTTGCTCAGCGACAGCCATCACTTTGCAGTGCTTGCTAATTGAAAGGAATCATGCGAGACATTTCTCCACAACACCTGGGAATTCTGAAGAACAAGTATACAAAAACATCAGGACAGACATGAAAAAATGTGACTAGTGGATCCCAGAACAGCTGACCTTTAAGACCCCCTGCTCCACACCAAACTTTGAAAAGTATGCCGTATTACAAAATGCCCAGACAGCAGGCCTGATCTGCGTTCCTGACTTAGGCAAATCTCTCACAGAGCATGCTGGCAGTTTGACCCACCTGACAGAAATGGCAGGATAGGGCCCACACTTGCCATCAGTCTGCAACATGGCATTTTTAAACATATAAAGTAGTGGGGGGAAACACCGATCCCTAGAAATTTCCTATCAGTAACTTCAAAATTCCCCACTGGTAGTTATTCTTCCAAGTAAACTCACATTGAATAAAACAAGCCTCTTCACAATGTGTTTGACTTTAGGTTCAATGTAGCCCTTTGTTAGATTTGGTCTGTTCCTTACCACCCCAGCACAATACTTACTCATTCATTAATTCATTCAAATTTTTACCCTGATCTTCCCATTAAGACCCAGGGAGGCCTACAATGGATTTTAAAAAATCTTTAAAATCCCCTTAAAAACCACATCCTAACCCCCCTGAACCCTCCTTCCCCCCCAACCCAATACCTCCCAACTCGATCGCTACCTGCCTGCTAAATGCCTGGCCACACAAAAAGGTCTTACATCACTTCCAGAAGCCCAGGGCTTGGGCTTAGATGAATCTCCCCTTGAATCTTCCCTTGAATACAGGGGGAAATAAATCTGTGCAAGAAAGATGGTTAGCTCCATGAGCTGGTTCTGCATAAGATTGAATTCCCCCATACCAACCCCATATACTCACACACTCACTCTCATGCCCACAGCTGAGTTTGGGGTTGGCTATCCCACCTCCTGGGCCCCAGGCCAGCTCCCTCTCATTGGCACCGATGGTGGCTCCCTCTGTCCTTGGGCCAGTTTCCTACTGGTGGGAGTATCTCATCCCAGGCGGACTCTCTGGAGGTGGGGAAGCTGTAGGCAAGTCATGACCCTCCTCTCCCTACCCTGTTTCCCAGTCCACAGACCCCAGCGACGCCGGCAGCAGACAGGAGGGGACACAGCAGGGGCAGGCAGGGGATGCAGCTCCATGTTCCCCCCAGGCACTTGGGCCCTGGTGCAGTTACACTGCCTGCCCTATAGCTCTGCCCCTGCTTGGTGATGCTTCAGTCATCATAGAAACCACTGGGTAGAGGTTCTGATATAACATCACTGAATAAAGAGAGGGAAAGCCTGTACTAAGGAAAACACAAATAATCCAACAATGGGTGAAAACAGACATGACACTATAACCACCCTTTAACCACCCTTGGTGGTCATTTATGCATGTTGCAGGGCTGCATAGGGCACCAATACAATACAGCCCTGCAACATGCATAAATAACCACCAAGGGTGGTTAAAGGGTGGTTAGGGTCATGTCTGTTTTCACCCAATGGTGCAGCTCTGGCAGTGGCTGAAATGGTGGAAATGGTATTGTAAACAAGCATTGGGTGTTCTTGCCACTAGAAAAGGGTTGGACAAGATGGCTGTCAGAATACTGATATACAATGCAGCTTGCAGCTACTTCCACCCAACAGAGAATGATGGATCCTAATTTAGTTAGTGCCAACACAGGGTGTCTTTTAGATTGGAAACCTGGGTGCTCAACCCCAGAGCAAGTCTGGGGGTGCACCCCTGTGTTTGCCCGCTATTTGCAGCAGCACCTGGGACCATTTTAAATCGACCCAGTGCTGCCACAGACTATGGTCTGCCCGCACGGTGCTTCCTCCCCCACACCATAGAGCTGCGGATGGGTCGGCAACTGCTCTAGGCAGCCGCCTGCAGCTCTATGGCATTGCCCAGGGCAACCCCTGGCTCGGAGTGGAGCTGCTGCGGCCATCAGTCGAGTAGACAGACTGCTGCTCTGCCTCTGGCTGGTGTCCCAGGTTTGGGCAGCCCACTCTGCTGGCGGTGCTAGTTATGGGATGTCCCGGAGCAGCGCCTCAGCCTGCTCCACCCCTGCTTCACCTGCACATCTGACAGACCACCTTTAAATGGACACCCTGCCCAGGTGTGAGGCGGAGCAGAGGTGTGGGCGTGATCCATGTAAAAGAACCCACAATTTTGGGAAGGCAATGGCAACTATAGTTTCCATGCAAGGCCTTTGGAGATTATGGGGACAAAATTCTAATCTGTTTTTGGTTCTAGTAACAACACAACAGTGTCTCCTTCAAGCCTCACTCACACTCCCTGTTCTCTTCCCCATGGTGCCCTCCATCCCCACTCAAAAGCAAATTGTGTCTGGAATAGTGTAGGGAGGGATAGGAAATGTGTTCCCTCAGAGATTAGAGGGCAGGTTTAAAGGCGTCTTAATAAACTCGGGGGGAACATGTTCTTTAGGGTGTTGAGAATTTTTTAAAAAATAATAATTCAGTGGTGGGAACAGGACTCTACTTTTATTCCACATCCAGAAACATAATAAAACCAAATTTCTACAGATGAATTGATGCTTAATATATTCATTTCAAACCTGAGGATAAAATATAATATAAAATAGAAATCTAGTAAGTGCAATAACCAGTCAATGTCTGTAATTAATTATCAGATATTTTTCTGTAAAATTCTACAAGGCAACTGATTAACATTGTACTTCTGAGCCAAGCTCATAATTGATAGGCCTGTTTTATCCTGTATGTGTTTGTTTGGAAGGACAATTACTGGTGGGGAATTTTGAAATTACTGATGAGGAATTTCTAATGACTGGTGGGAATTTTCCCTACTACTTTATATGTTGAAAATTATCCTGCCAGGGAGGTGGGGCATGACCAAGTAAGAGGGATCAAATTATACCATCCCCACCCCCTCCTGCCTGCCCTTAAGTCTATTCAGCTTACACACTGGCTGCCATGTCTGGATGTAGTGCTGGGACTCAGCAGAGAGCAGAGGGAAGAACTAATTAATTTACCTCTGCTTCTTACTGCTAATGACTCAGAAGCAGAATGTAAGGCAGTTATTCCATAAGGTCATGAAACTCCAGATTATGAATCCTGGAGCAGCCGTGCTTGCGAGAATACATCCTCAGGGACCTTCTACCTAGGGTTGCCACCTTCCTCTAGGAGGAAACCTGGAGGAGGCAGGGGCAAAAAAGTAGAGAGTGGGGCAAAAAAGCTGTCATGACCCATCTGATGTAACCTCCCGCTTCTGGAGCATCATGACATCACTAAGCTCTTCAGAGGGCAAAGTCATGTCAGAACTGAGGCAGGAAAATGTAAATGAGCTGTCTCACTCCCTTTCTGACATAACCCCACCTTTGCAGTGCTATGACATCACAGTGCTCCATAGGGGCAGGGCCATAGTAGAAAGGGGGTAGGAGAATCCCAATGGCCTGCCCCCCTTTCTGATGTGGCCACCCCCTCCTGCCCCTGGAAGCGCTGATTCTCTGGGTTACCAAGGGTACCCTTGGCTGACCCAGAGAATTGGGGTTCACCTAGAACCTAGAGACTCTGGGTCAAAAAGCCCTGATTCTCTGGGCGAAACTTGGAGGGGTGACAACCCTATACTACTTCTGCCTCGGAACTGAGTGCTTATTTGCCTAGGCCCCAGTGGTGGGTTAACCCAGCCCTGTTTTTAATCAAGATGCTGATAACAATGGACTGAATCTTGACATCCTTACTCAGGCAAACTTACATTGGCACCAGGAAGGAGAGAGGAATCACTGAATAAGGACCTCAGGATTTGGCTCGATCTGTTGCCGCAAACATGGGTTTAATTCTGGGACCGGAATTCTCTGATGGAGAAAGTGAGTGAAACTCATGGATTGGATGAAATGTCTCCCATGTACACCATCTGAGAATTTGTCTCCAAGTCTTTATTTTACAACCCAGCCCCAATTAAAGTGGCACTAATCTGAGGCTCTGCATTGAGTTGCAAACCTGCTTTGTATTTTTAGTGCAAATGTCTGACAAAAACGTGTTGTTATTGCTGTAGTTCTATGAATTGGGTCACTTTCTGCTGCCTTATCAAGTCATGTCACATTAAGATGCTAGAGCCAAAGCTGATGTGACAGTTCCCAAAGTAGCCTCATGCTCCAAGAAGGAAGTGCAGAGCAGCCAGGGGAGGCTCTGTGCTTGAAGGGATGAAATCCATTGGAAAATGCATTTTTGTCTCTTCCCAAACGCGTCAGTGACTGCCTTTTCAGCAGAGTCCTGGGAAAGCGGCTGGATTGTATTTTGCAAAGGTGTTCTAGGAGGCAATCTTCAGTAAGCTAATGGAGGAGACAGATCGGGACCATATATGGTTCTTGAGAGAGGAGTGAAAATATCCTCCTTCCTTAGAGGATATCTTCTCCAAATACCACACTCTGTGACAGTGTATACTGCTCACAGACTCTGCTTGGAGTGTTGCCACCCATTCCTAATAGCAAGGGTGTGGGATAACTTTGAGCTAGCTATTGGCCAGCGGTTGGGATGAGGCGTTCTGCAGGAGCCAGGCCCTCTGGTGCTGCAATAGAACTCTTCATCACTGCTCCTGCTGCTGCTGCTGCTGCTGCTGCTGCCACTCCTGGAGTCAGTTCCCAGGGCAAGCACTTCTACGAGACCAGGAGTGAAGCTACTACTAGGTGGGAATGGGCCCTTGCCCATAATATGTAATGGGCCCCCTGCTGGGGCACTTCACTCCAGTGTGTGTATGCATTCTACATGCTTCTGTGACCCCCAGGGTGGCTGCAGATGCTGCACCTATTATAGCTACTCCTCCTCTATATGGGGCTCTGTCCCCCACAAGCCTCCTATGAGTCAGAAACCCTAGGTGATTTCAGACGTTACGTTTGTGGCATTCACCACAGTCAACAGCAGTCAAACGCAGGCGGTGGGGAAAGAGCCGTGCACGTCTGTTGGGCCACATCCAGATGTTTACCACAGTCAAACACGGTCTGGGGTGAACCTAACCACGCTTCATGAGGTCGGGGCGGGAGGAGGTCGAGAAGTGTGGTGAATGCTCACCACGGTAGGGGTGAATGAAAAGTAACATCTGAAGGGAAAGCCAAGGTGGAAGGAAATGACCACGGGCCGTGGTGACGGCACACAGTGTCGCTGCTAGGCAACCAACAACAAGCGGCACACAGAGGGATATTTAAAGGGCAGGCAGCAGTAGGGGAACGTGGCGGAGCAGTTGATGGAGAGGAGGGTGGAGGAAACAGAGTGGAGGATGGAGCGAGAGGGAGAGGAGGAGGTGCAGCAGCAGCAGCAGCAGCAGCAGGAGGGGAACCCAGCCCAGCGGTGGACACCCAGCAGCACACGGGGCCACCCCGGAAGAAAGTAGGTGTTGCAGCTGGGAGTGGGTGGGTCAGAGCTGGGGAGGGAGGGAGGGACCACAGCCACCAGGAGTCTACCCAACAGCCCCCATCGTCCCCCCAAACAGACCAGCAAGAGGGCACGCCCCCGGAGGAAGCCGAGGCCGGAGGGAGCCAGGGCCAGGCGGCCGCCACCACAAAGGAAGAAGAGGCAGCGGAGAGGCCGGCAACCAGGTGGCAGTACCAAAGGGGAGGTCAGTAGGGGCTCCAGGAGACCCACAACCTCATTGCCATCTGGCCGACACCCGAGATGCAGGGCGAGCTTGCAGTCAATGCCAGGAATGAACAGGTGTTCGCCCAGATAGCCATGGAGATGGGGGAGGCTGGACATGACAGAACGCCCACACAGTGCTGGACAAAAATAAAAGAACTGAAAATGGGGTTCAAGGACATCATGGACAACAACCGGCACTCTGGGCGGGTGACACGTGCCTCCCCCTACATGGACGCGCTGAGCAGGGTGCTGCACCACAAGGGCTCCATAGTGGCCCAGAGCCCGGGAGGAGACAGCATCCGGGAGGAGCGTCCCGCAGACGAGTACCCCCCCTTGCAGCCGGAGATCCCCGAGCAAGCCCTGGCACAGGGCACAGACACCACGGAGGAGATGCCAGGGACCTCGGGCACACGCGGCTAACACACCCCCAGCCCTACCTCCGGCGCAGGCACACACACCCCAGTGGACTCCGCGGAGATGGAGGTGGAGGAGGAGACCGTCACCCTGATCCTCACAGGCTGCCGACCCGGAGACCAGGTAGACACCAGCCCCACCGGCCACCCAGCCTCAGAGGGAACGGACACCAAGGGAGCAGGTAAGGGCAGGGCAGGGCACACGCATGGACCCCAATGGGAGGGGGGGCCAAGGCGGTGAAAGGGGATGGGAGCCATCCATCCCCCACAGCCCCAAAGGCAGGGACGGGGCACAGGCAAATGAAGCGGCACAGGAGGCAGGTGGTTCCCATGCCGGGGGAAGGAGCGCACGGAGCATGGAGACGGTAGGGGTGGCTGGGGAATGGCACCCCACATTATGAACTGACCCTTATATCGCTCCACAGAGCCACACTGNGTGGCGGAGATGAGGAAGGACCGGCGGCTGCTGAGAGGATGTGGGAGCACCGAGCGCGGGCGTGCAGGCAGAGCAAGGATCTTGCGCAGGAGCTAGTGGCAACCAGCACATGCCAGACGAAGGAGATGCTGGCGGTTGTAAACCGGTTGGAGGAGGGGACAACGAGGGCACTGCAACAGGTGAAGGGGAGGGACCGGGCACTGGTGGCAGAGATGAGGAAGGAGCTGCGGCTGCTGAGACAGGACATGAACCGCCAACTGAAGGCACTCCAGGCCCACTCGGACTGGCAGGACCGCTGGGCCGTGGACCATGGACGGAAACTGGACTGCTCACTCGAGCAAGGCACATCCCTCCTCCTGCAGGCAGGGGCCCTGAGTGCCTTCATCATGGCAGCAGCCCCGCCGGGTGCCGTGCCAGCACCCAGACACGTGCCCCCCTCCGCCCCAGAACCCTCCGTGTGGCCTCCTGTGGATGTGTCGCTGACAGCCCTCTGTCTCCGTGAGCTGCCTCCCCCACCCCTGCGCCCCGCTCTCCTGCATCTGGCCTGGGGGCCCCTGTTCCGCGGGGCTGGGGCTGCTCCCCTGCCTTGGTAGCCCTCGACCGTGGCCCGGCCTTCAACCGGCCTCCTGGCTGCCTTGGAGAGTGTGTCTGGGGGGCCCCATGCCCTTCCTCCCCCGTGCAGGGGGGGAGGGCTTTCCATGCCTTCGTCCGATGACTCCCCTTGCGCACTGGATGTGCTTCTCCATCGGACCCTGGCTCCATGGCGGGACGTTGTGCTGGTTCCCCCCCTTCCCCTGTCTCTTATACACATCTAGATGTGTATAAGAGACAGAGGTAGCACCATCCACTGTAGTGGCAAGATGATGCCATAGTGCACATGCACAGTAAACAAAAAGGAATTACTTTACATATGAAGATGGCCAGAGCTACAAAAATGGCATTCCAGTGGTTTCAGGGTGGGCAATTCCATCAGAGGGGAGTTCCACAGAGCTCCATTTCCCCCCTAGTAGAAACATTCTCACCTGTCCAATGGGAATGATCTGATGGGAAACACTGGAAGTGTTTCCTGTTGTTGGCTGGGATGGATATGCTATGAGACCAGTTTCACCCAGCATGTATTGGTGCTTCTGTTTCTATCCTATAGAAAGTCAGCATCCCCAGAAGGTTCCCCAAGCTTGTACCATGTTGCAGTTTGAGCCATAATCAGTGTTCCCTATACTGCACTTGGTCTTAAGTCCCAATCCATATCCCACTTTCTCCAGAGTAGTCCCATTGAATCCCAGAGAGAAAGTAGGATGTGGATCATGGCCTTAGTGGCTTCCAGGTCTTATCTGAGGGAGACGGACTGTTAATCTTCTTGTAGATGCAAGAAATGCAAAAGGCATGTTTGCATTCATGACCCAGTTTGCTCAGCGACAGCCATCACTTTGCAGTGCTTGCTAATGGAAAGGAATCATGCGAGACATTTCTCCACAACACCTGGGAATTCTGAAGAACAAGTATACAAAAACATCAGGACAGNGCATCTCACCACGGCCTGCGGTGAAGCCAGACACCGGGGTGGGATTCACTGTGGTGGATTTAACCGTGTAACGTCTGAAATCACCCCCTGGCTCCACCCCTAACCCTGCCTAGGGTGGCCAGATATGCAAATTTTAGAGAACACTCATAAGTGTTCTCTAAAATTTGCATATCTGGCCACCCTAAACTGCCCCATGTCCTGCCAGGCCCATCCCCTGCCCAAGGCCCCAACCTTGGCCCTTCAGTCCTGCCCCCACCTCTTCTAAGGGTGGCCCTGCCCAGTATAGCATCTTTTGTGAGCTTGACTTTTAATTTAAACTCTGCTCCCTTGGAGACCCAGTCACCATCTTTTCTTCTCTTTATGTGGGGTGTTGAACATGTGCACCATGGATTTCATTGTTTGTTTAATGCATTCATCATCTCGTCAGTAAGCGTCATTGATCACGCCTTGATCTTTGTTCTTTTCTTGTAACTGCTGTGATGAAGCGAGGACATGAGGTTTACAGGGAGACATACCAGTCTGTACTTAATGACTGCTGCCACATGATCCTCTTGCTGTCAAATGAGAACTGGCTGTCACATGATCCTCTGGAGTGCTGAACGTCTTCTAGAACAGTTCTCAACCTGTGATCCATGGACCCCTGGGGGGGTGAGAAACATAAAGCATGTCCAGGGGGTCCGTGAGAAACCCCCTGAAACTGCCTGCCCTGCTCCTGGCCGCTGAGCAGAGAAGAGAAGCACTGGAAGCAGAAGCGCTGCCCTGTAGTATGTGGGACAGAGCAGGCAGAAGCAGCCTCGAGCAGAGAACAGTCAGGAAAGGCATCATAGTGGATGTGGTCGGCATGGAGCCTAGGGCAGGGACCCAGGGAGGCTATGTGAAGGCAGGAGATCTGAGGAGTCTTGGGGGGTGGGCGCAAGCTAGGAGTCTTGGAGGGTCAAGCTGGGGAATATGTGTGTAGGGGCAGGGAGGATGTGTGGGGGCAGGAGGCTGTGAGGGGTCTGTGCAGGGGGTCCTCACTTCCATTAAAAAAAAAATTAGGGGTCCACAAATGAAAAAAGGTTGAGAACCCCTGTTCTAAAAGGTGAGGGAATTGAATTTGTGGATGATCGGTGGGGCTTCTGTACTTAGGCCCTTTAAGTAACAATTCAGGAACGCAGCTCTGGAAAGGCTGGAAAGTTTTGGTTTTCTCTGCTCATTGCCTCAGTTTCTCATCTGTAAAATGGGAACGCCATTTCCTTACTGATCTTACTTATTATTAATAATAATAGTGCGGTATTATTATTATAAAGTGTTATTGCAGGCCCCATCCTATACCTCCTACTTCATAACTGACTGACCTCACGAAGGCTCAACCTACTGATACCTTTACCACCAACTCAGTGGGGCATCATATGCATTTTTTTTTAACAGGGTCAGGGTATAAAACAAAACTCCAGATGACAAACATAGGAGTTTTACTGTAGTAAGGACTAGAGTGCAGAACTGGGCCATACCTGCTAAATGCAGATAATGTTTTTTCTAGGAGCAAAGAAAAGACTACAGAAAGGGAAGGGGATCAGATGCTGGGCTCAGGTAACAGACTATTTATTTAAATTTATACTCCATTCTTCCCTTAAGGGGAAGGCTATATTAGCACCAAGGGTGTGATTTTAAATGTTGTCCTTAACTTTCAAAGTCAATGTAGTCTCTCTATCTATAGGTCCTGAACACTGAGCAATGCTGTATTTCAGTTGCTTCCTTGGTCCAACTTTTTCCACTACCACCAGGGATTTAGCTCAGTCTTTGGGTTAGTTAGAGCCACTTCCCCTTAGCTCTGTCCCTTCAGTTCTTGGGACAGATCCCAGCACAAGCCTGCTTTGCTTGAGGTCCTACCACTCACAGCCTGTAGCAGACTGCCAGGATTTCTAGGCCTGCAATACTTTATTTAAACTTATATCGTGCCCTTCCCCTAAGGCTCAGGGCAGATTACAACATAAAAACACATTTAAAAATAGAAATATATTCTATACTCAAAAAACCTCGCATTCACCATGACTTCACTGCCACAATTGAAACAGTTGGGGAACCAGAGGCTATGAATGCTCCGGCTTGTCCTGTTTTGTGGGATCAATTTCAGTCAATGACCACTGCTGATGCGGGGGATGTCCTGGGGGCTGTTAGGGCCACAACATGTGAATTAGATCCTGCCCATTCTGGCTGGTTAAAGCCGCCAGGGAGACGTTGGGGTTGGTGCTGGCATGGGTGGGTCAGTGCCTCCCTTGAGGAGAGCAGGGTCCCAGGGTCTCTTAAGGAGACTGTGGTGGGGACTAAAGTGAAACCCTTGCTCAAAAAACCATCACTTGACACTGACACCCTTGCCAGCTACCGACCTGTCTCTAACCATCCCTTTTTAGGGAAGGTTATTGAGCAGGTGGTGGCCAGCAGCTCCAGGACCATCTTGACGAGGTCGGTTTCCTGGACCCTGCACAGTCTGGCTTTCATTCAGGATATGGCACCAAGACTGCGCTTGTGTCCTTGATTGATGACCTGTGCCGTGCTTTAGACCTGGGGCAGTTGACCCTGCTGGTCTTGTGAGATCTGTCAGCTGCTTTTGATACCATTGACCACGAGCTGTTGGTGACTCAGCTGTGGGATCGTGCCAAGGTGGGCAGGATCATTCTCAAATGGATCCGCTAATTCCTGGCTGGTAGGACTCACCATGTGGTCTTGGGTGACTGTACATCTGCTCCCCGGGATCTCACGTGTGGAGTCCCACAGGGTTCTATTCTGTCCCCCCCTCCTGTTCAACGTGTATATGCAGCCTTTGGGTAAGGTCGTGAGAGGGTTTGGAGTGTATTGTCATCAATATGCTGATAACACTCAGCTCTACCTCTCATTTTCAGCAGACTCAGGCCCCACAGTCTCGTTACTTACCCAATTTCTGACAGCTGTGGAGGACTGGATGAGGGCGAGCCACCTGAAGTTGAATCCCAACAAGATGGAGGTGATGCTGGTGGGGAAGGCCAAGGGAGTGGAGGCCCCCATCGTTGATGGGGTGTGCCCTGCCTTGGTTCCTCAAGTTCGTAGTCTGGGGGTGCTCCTCGATTCACAGCTCCACCTGGATGCCCAGGTGGCAGCTGTGGCAAGGAGTGCATTTGCCAAATTACATCTGGTGCAATGGTTGC
Source organism: Sphenodon punctatus (assembly GCA_003113815.1). Lineage (NCBI taxonomy): Eukaryota > Metazoa > Chordata > Lepidosauria > Sphenodontia > Sphenodontidae > Sphenodon > Sphenodon punctatus. The sequence goes on along the minus strand of QEPC01002403.1, from coordinate 4,220,416 downwards.
AGCCTTATGTCTCAGACTGCGATCTTGCCACCATCATCCATGCCTTCATTACCTCGAGGCTTGATTACTGTAATGCACTCTACATGGGGCTACCCAAGGTGACGGTCTGGAGACTGCAGCTGGTGCAGAATGCAGAGGCCCGTCTCCTGATGGGTATGGGCCACTGAGAGCACATAACGCCAGTGCTCCGTTCTCTGCACTGGCTGCCTGTTGCCTACCAGGCCCGATTCAAGGTATTGGTGTTGACCTTTAAAGACCTATACGGCCTGGGCCCCACCTATCTACAGGACCGCCTCACTCCCTGGATTCTGGAACAGCCATTGTGGTCAACCGGGGGCACCCTTTTGTTTGGCGGAGGGCCACAGTGAAGAGGGTGTTCTTAGTCGCCGCACCTCGGTTGTGGAACTCCCTCCCAGAAGAGGTTCATTTGGCCCAAGGCCTTCCCTCCTCAAGCATCAGCGTAAAACTTAGCTGTTCCGCCAGGTGTTTGGTGAGAGGGACGGGTAGGGGGAGGGATGGGATAGGGTTAGGGGGGGAATTGATGGTTTTATTGTTGTTTGTTTTTAAGTTATGTGTATATTTTATGCTTTTATATTGTACGGCGCTCCAAACCGCCTTGGCAGGAGGGGGTGGGATAAGAAATTTTTATCATCATCATCATCATCATCTGCCCCGAGCTGTTTTCAGGAGGGGCGGGATATAAATTTGATAAAATAAATAAATAAATAATTTTCCCAAGGGGCTGCTCTCGGGGGGCCCCCAAAGCCCCTTCAGTCTCCCCCCACATGGCTCCTAGTCCACCCCCACCCCACATAACATGCCTTACAAGCTCCCAACTGCTGCCATCTTGTCTGCTGCCCTCTGATTCCCCCTGCTGGCCAGCTATGGGAAATGCAAATGTGTTAAAACTGACTTTGGGTGTTAACAAACATGACCATGGCCCGTTTAGGCCCTCTGAGGCCCACTTAGGCCCATGCACATTTGTTGACCAGACCACCAGTTGTTGCCTGAGATTGCTCCCAGGCATGTCTATGGCAAGCCCAGGCTGTGACCCTGAAGACCTCCAGGATCACACCCAGGTTATGGTCCACCCAAAAGGACCAGAGTGGACTAGTCATATGTGGTATAGTCATATGTGGCCCGGTCTGGATCAGGATTGCCATGGCCAGCAACCATGGCGGCCATCATAGGCTGCCTGTCATGGCAGGGTGCTTGCTGCAGGGTGGGGTCAGGCAGCTGCACATTCGTATGGCTTCCCGCCCTCCCCAGTGGCCCTGCCACAAGAACAATTGTTCCCCGGCCAGACCTGGTGGAGACCTGGTGTTGGTGGCGTGTTCCCAAGCTGAACCAAGTCAGGTCACCTCCCTCCTGGTGTCACATGTGGCAACACCCATTCTATCCAAAGATTAAAATGGAAACTTCAAAATCTTATAAAATAAAAAATATAGCACGGATTTCAAACTGTAAATGAAAAGGCAATGTACAACACTCAAATGAATTTTCTGAAAACTCTACACTAAGACCCCCAAACTTCTAATCACTTTAAAAGAAGCTTTCTCAGCAGTTTAAAAGTTTGTGAACAGCTCAGCCATCATTGGTCCAACTTTATTACACTCCTATTGGGTAACATGGGTAACATGGGAAGTTCAAAACCCTACAATTTAAAAAATACCAGACAGATTTTGAAAAAACAAAATGTAGTACCAGAACACCCCCTTGAATTCTCTAACAGCACTATACTTCACAAAAAATTTCTTAAAGTACACTTTGAACCAGACACTAATATATCTGAAACCAGAAATAAAAGCATTTTACTCTTATTTGCAAACCACTGTAACCTTTTTGTTTTTTATCTTAATTGCATGAAATTTGGCCAATTTGTACCTCTCACCCAAGTGATCCTCTCTGCCAGATTTCACACAGATAGGATAAATGGTGCTGATTGTATAATCAATAAAATGTTCATGTGTTAAAAGCAGAGGATGTGAACTGACCTTAACTATAGAGCCACTCCCATGGTTCTCTAATAAAAATTCCCTAGAAACCCTCATGTTTCCCAGAAGGGAACTCTCCAGTGTCAACTCTTTTCCAGCTTGGGCCTGACTCTGCAAATACTTGTGGACCTTAGAGTCTTGACAATCTCGGTCTAGATCTTGGAAGTGGAACAGCGCTATGTTACAGCAGTTGGTTTCACTTTAGTCCCTACCACAAGCTCCCCTATACCTGGGTGAATGGGGTCCCTTTTGGGTGTGTGTCAAGGCAAAAGAGGAGCACTATGTAAACTTTTAATGAAATTTCTGACTAACTTCCATCCCATTCAGAGAAAATGTCTTCTACATATGGATATCATTGTTCAGCCATCCCAGGGTCTATGTTTTATTAGCTGATTCACCACTTGCAAGAGGAATCGGAGCCTTGTAAAAGCAAGGGTCACATGATTCTGCTGAAGTACATTTAATCACAAACAGGCACAGGCTCTGCTCTGCTGCCCTTACTCCCACTGAGTAGTACCTTACACAGTGACTAATCGCATTGATCTCAATAGGAACACTTAAGGCATTAGGAATTGCTCAACAAGGGAAAGGGCGACAGCATGTTATATAAATAAAAAATTACCTCCAGATGAGGTCGTTGGAATGTTCTCAAAGCCAGTCTGCTCTGGAAGAGTAAGGCAGCATAAACAGATGTGCCCCCATATTAACATCTGCTGTGAATCAAGTATATTGTAAGGTACCAGTGGATGGAAGCTTCTGCTACCAGAACATGCATCAGTTCGTGTTTCGTTAGAGTGCATGGGTCAGAAAATCAATGGAGAGACAAATAAGATAAATAAAGTGAACATAAGGTACAAGAGAACCATGGAATGGAACCTATTAGCTTTGTGCACTTGGAATTAGAGGGAGGGGGAGCTATCTAGTACTGTTGGACCTAGTAGTTTAATTTCCTTTGTTCTCCTTCACCCACATCCAAGCTGCCCCGTTTGCTGTTGTTCATAGGAGTCTTTCACAATTATGATAGAACTGCCTCCAGAAATGAAGCATTAATGAGCCCTCAATTAATGCCATTAAAGAAAGATGCAGCAGCCATTGCAACCCCCAATAAAAGATGCAAATACTAAGACTGTTGGAAATAGGAGTTGTACACTGATCGAAGTCATGGGTTAGATCTTTCCAGAGTTGCAGCAAAGTGCATCATTACGAATCTGGGCCTGGTGTAAGCAGACTGTGCCTTTTATTTGAGTTTGCACAGGGCCGGCCCAAGGGTTTCAGGGGCCATGTGCCAAGCCTTGCTGCAGGGCCCCAAAGGCTGCCCGACACTTGGGGGGGGATTTTCAGGGGATGAGGGGCGGCTGGTTACTTAGACTGTGTCAGCTCAGCTCCGCAGCGTATAACTGGCCAGGGATTCCCAGGAAGTTTACACCCTCCCCCCCCCATGAGGACTGACTCGGAGATGCCCAGTGGGGGGGGAAAACAAAAACCGGCGGCGTCTGTCAGTCTCTCGCCTGTGGCGGCACGGGGCCCCTCCCCCCACGGGGCCATGTGCCTGGGCGCTGATGGCACATGCCTCAGGCCGGCCCTGAGTTTGCATCCTGTTTAGTGGTTTTGATGAAGATCAGTCTCTGACTTTCAGCATCAGCTTGTGTTGAGAAGATCATCACAGAAGGGTATATGCAATTCAAACTTCCTCAGGGTTATGATCCTTGAGGGTCACTGTAGTCTATCAAAATGAGGCGAGAGAACTGTGCACACAGAACCTGTAGCGCAAGAAAGGGTTTTCAGCTTGTGTTCCTAAGAAAAGGAGACATATGAAATGACCATGTGTTTGTATGTATGTGTCTCCTTAATAAATCTGATTCCCTAAGGCAAAGAGGACAACGCTTAATGTACATCAATGGGATTTTTTTCTCCAGGAAGAGAGTGTGGTTACTTTGTTGGTCCCAATTTTTAAGAGATGGAGGCAAAGGGTAAAAACAGATGTGCGGGCTCTTTGACCCGGCCTGGGACAGGAAACAATGGCAGCCACTCTCCAGGTCAGTGGGTGGCACTAAACAAACATGCTGGCTGCTGGGAGAGCTGTCCCACAGGCTGCAGGACCCAGGTCATGGCCAGCCAGCCCCATCCCTGTCCTGCCCCCAGCGCCCTGCCCCCTGTCATGACAGGCAGCTATCATGGCCCTATCCCATGGCGGGGATGGCAGGGCCAAACAGACACATTAATGACTTTTTGCCTGGAATGGGCAACCAGGACCAGGACTCATTATGGGCCAGCTGCCTACCTGGCCCGGGGTAGTCCAGGGCCAACATCTGGCAGCTCAGGAACACACGTGTGGTGAGTCCTGGGTTTCAGCAAGTCATAGTGGGCCTGCCGTGTCACGTCTGTTTTCACCCAAAGTAGTTCAAATGATATCTTTCATTGGACCAATTTTGTTGGTGAGAATATGCAAGTTTTCAGGCCACCCAGGGCCCTTCTCAGGCATGTAATGTAGTAAGTCAGAAATTGAACTTTTGGGGAGAGACCATTTCTCCCTTCTGGTCACTGATGTGGGAAGAGGGATTAACAGTCGACATTTTTTCTCCTTCTCCTCTCTTTCCCTGACTCCATGTGACCCTGTCCCTTTGGAGTGCTGTGATGGTCACACATCAAAAACCCATTGAGCAGGAGCTACCAGAATTAATTCCCTAACTTTCTCACTGTCTGCTCTAATTATGCTTTTCCTCTCCTTGCATCCAGCACCAATGGCTCACTGGTGAACAGAGCTACTAGACAGGGAATATGTTGTTCCTCTACATATTTACACTGTGCATGCCCTGACTTTCTTTCCCCTAAACTCAAGGCCAACAAGAATTCTTGGACTCAAAAGTATCTTTTTGGAGTCTCTTATTAAAATGCTAAAAGATATCACATGAAAATAATTATTTAAAAGATAAAGATAAAGATACTGATGGCAAAAAGTACTTTTTCTCTGACCAGATACCAAAAAAGGTACTGGTGTCTTTTTACTTTAAGAAAGATACTACCCATCACTGCATATGATCATGTCAACAGGGGGTGTGACCATGGCCGTTTTTACATGGACGGAGGGGGTGATGGGTGTTTGACCATGGTGGGTGGAGGTGTGGGTGTGTGTCTGTTTACATGGACACACTCTCCTCTACTGTGAGCAAAGGGATAGAAACCTCCCTTCCAAAGTCAGTAAATTAGTTTGCTAATAATCAGTAGTGTTACTTGTCAACAATGTAGCCACACTGGGATGTTGTTTACCAATCAACAATGTATGTGTCTTCAAGGATGTGAGATGTAATGTGCTTGTAACAATTTCTTCATGTACTTCTTTATGTTATCTAGCCGGTTCTGGACTGATGTGCAAATAAACGACCTTCCCTTTTCTGTCACTGCCAGTGCCCAGAGCCAGGAAATGAAACGTTTGAAACTTTTCTCCAACCTGAGTGTTTATGTACTACTGCAGTTTTGCCTCTGAATTGCTACAGCAGCAGGAAAACTATGGCATTGGTTTAACATTCAGACCCTTATAGGCTGTACCTCAAGCACTGCCCAACAAGATAAGCCATTACCTGACTTATTACATTGTTTAAATTCTGTGTTCAATAAACATACCAAGCCCTGGTTGGGAGTTTTTACCCAGCTGACCAGCTGGTGCAATGAACAACCCCTTTCTGAGTGCAATACCTGAGTGTGGGAGGTGGGAGGAGGTGTTGCCCAGGCATAAGTCCTGGTAAGATTAGCCAGCACACCCAACCACTAGCAGGTGAAGTTAGAGGCATTACTCAGTTAAGCCCAATCAAGATATGTAAGGAAAGAGAAAACCCGGAGAAGGCAGGCTAAGCCTGGAAATCTCTAGGTATGAAGTCATCTGGAGCAATGGTTCTCTAAAGTTTTGTGGGTGAGACCCACATGAACATCTTTTTTTAAAAAAAAAATCCAGGATCTACCTTTTAAAAATCCAGGACCAGGAGTTTCCAGCAGCAACAACAGGATGGGGGTTGATTCTAGCAAACATCAGCAGGAAGGATCTGATTCTGAACTTGGCAACAGGCTGGCAGGAGCAGGGTGGGAGTATGGGGTAATATTCCAGCAGGAAGCGGCCAAAAGAAGTAGGAGGCAGAAAATGCCACATCACTCCCTTCCCTATCTCACCCCTCGGTGCTACTGGTGGCAAGAACAAACAACAGGAGAGGACATGGCAGATGACATAATGCAATTGTACCAAGCCACCCCAGGTCCCACCTTCAGGCCTCACTCAGGACTAGGTAACAAGTCTAGGGGCAAACCAGGGTATGTGGTCAGGATCAAGCTAAAAGATCAAGTGCCAGGAAGTCAGTCCCAAAGGGACCAGGAGTAGGGCTGGACAAGGACAGAAGGCAGACAAGGATGGGAGCACATGACATGGTGTAGTACTGTAGACAGAAACTGCAGTGCTCAGACTCACAGCCTCTTTATTGGGAAACAGCACAGCATCCGACAGCCATGACTGCTTCAGTCCAGTAAGAGTCGTCCTACAGACTGTTCTAAAGGACACACTTCAGTCTGTAACTTCAACTGCTGCTCCCCCTCATGAGTGGTTGCACACATTACAACACATGGGCAGACACGCCAGCCTAGACACAGGGCGTTTTTACACGCTGCAGCTTTTTCCTGGACTTCAAAAGTCTGGGTTCAGCAAACTCCCGCAGAGGGGGATTTAGACCCCCACCTCCCGATCGGAAGTTGCCCAGGCACCGTTATAAACAGCAGCTCCATGCAACTCCGGCACGTTTTGAGACCCAGACTTGGTTATCAGGGTTTTACAAGTCTGGGTCTCAAAACGTCTGGAAGCTGCACGGTTCTGCTGTTTACAAAGGCGCTTGGGCAACTTCCAGTTGGGGTTGGGAGGGGGGGTGAGTGGGAGTTTGTCAAACATGGACATTTGAAGTCCAGGGAAAAGTAGCAACATGTAAAAATGCCCTGAGTGTTTTCAAACAAGCAAGCAAGCCCATTGGGGGGCGGGGGGAGGCAGGATTGCCGCATTGGTCTGCCACAGAGCACCCACACAGGTGGAGTGTGTAGGGAGCTATTCAAATGGGAAGCTCCCAGTGTGGCTACCCCAGCCACAGAGACAATCAACATACATTTGGCTGGTCCTACACAGAGCACTCCAGATTTCCCAGCATGGCTCAGTGCATGACTCTGAGTGGGTGCTCCATGGCTCATGGGCACGTGTATCCATCCGCTCCACCTTCAGACAGGCAGTCAGTTCCATGACTCCTGGGTAGCATCCTGTCTGAAAACAATAACACCCATTGTTCTACCTGACTTCCGGTTTCTACTGCATGACTTAGGCCCTTTTTACACGGGCTGTGGCCTGAGGGGGCCCGATGTTTTATTTTATTTATTTATTTATTTCATTATATTTATATGCCACCCCCCCATGCTTACGGCATCTCAGGGCGGTTTCTAACATAATACAAAACAATTTTGAAAACATAAAAAATCTACAATATCATTGTTAAAACAGATTTAAAACATCCCCCACAAAAATTAACCCACCCCCCCACCCTGCCCTCCGAAGGCCTGGACAAACAGCCAAGTCTTACAGACATGTTGAAAGGCCAATAGGCCCGGGGCCAGGTGAGCCTCCTCCAGGAGGGAGTTCCATAACCGTGGCCTGGCCACCGAGAACGCCCTCTCCATTGTGGCCCCCCATCTTACACAGGGGACCTCCAGAAAGGCGCCCCTGGTGGACCGAAGGGATCGCTCTGAGGCACGGAGGGTGAGGTGGTCCCCGAGATATGAGGGGCCCAGACCGTGAAGGGCTTTGTAAATCAATACTAACACCTTGAATCTAGCTCGGTACGCTATAGGCAGCCAGTGCAGAGTGCGGAGCACCGGTGTTATTGTTC
>QEPC01002403.1:4161860-4212419 GCA_003113815.1 Sphenodon punctatus | reverse complement strand
CCCCAGGGGCTGCATATACACATTGAACAACAGTGGAGACAGAATGGAACCCTGCGGAACGCCGCAGGTCAAGGCCTGGGGGCTAGATGTTTCAGCCCCCAGCACCACCCGCTGGCTTCTACGCAAGAGGAATGAGCGGAACCATCCAAGGACAGTCCCGTCCAGACCCCCCAAGTCTCGCAGCCATCTCAACAGCAGCCCATGGTCCACGGTATCAAAAGCGGCTGAGAGATCTAGCAGGATCAAAAAGGTCGAACATCCTGCGTCCATCTCCCAGTGGACATCATCCACCAAGGCCACCAATGCCGTCTCAGTACCATAGCCGGGGCGGAACCCGGATTGAAAAGGGTCAAGGAAACCAATGCTGTCCAAATACGCTTGGAGCTGCAGTGCCACTGCCCGTTCAATAACCTGCCCTAAAAAGGGAAGATTAGAGATGGGTCGGTAGCTGGCGAGTGCGTCCACATCCAAAGATGGCTTCTTCAGCAGGGGGTGCACCACTGCCTCCTTGAGACTGGGCAACAATCTCCCCTGCCGAAGAGACGCGTTTGCACCAGTGCATGTGCGGTGGGTGGGGGAAGGGTGTAGACAGGTGCACACCAGTGCACACCCACCTTCACCCATTGCACACAAATGGAGCAATCGCCGTTTTTACCGGTTGCTCTGTGCATGTGCGATGGGTGGAGGTCGGTGTGCATGCGTGTTTGCAGGAGCGCACATGCACCCACACGCACCCGCCACGGCATTTACACGAGGCTCACCCACGCATGAACACCCAGATTTCTGGGTGTTCATGTGAGGGTGCTGCCCATGTAAAAAGGGCCTTAAAGACTGAGGGCAGCGGCAGCCAATCAGAGAAACTGGAGGTGTGGATTAGACTACTGCTAGAAGCCCTAAAATTCATTTTGGGCCAGGGGTAAAGGGCCTGCAGTGGTGGAGTACAACCAGCCACTGCCAAGGAGACTTGTTTGAGGCTCACAGTTTCTTGCAATGCCTTATACTCATTCGACCTGGATTCTGCCTCCTTTGTTCATGTTGACTAGTAATGCAATGTGCAATTAGTCTCACTGGAATCAGCTGTGGAGCTGTGCAGGCCACTAGTCAATATGAATGAGGTTGACAGGCCTTTTGCTAAATAGAACAGAATTCTGAATTTCTAGTCAGCAGTAAATGTGCGTGTAAGAAACCACTCGAACAATAATAATATACAGGAATACTAATATTATACCTGTGAGGTTATTGCAAAACTACCCATTGCAGCTGCAGGAAAATTCCATGTGAAGCAATGACTATCAAAACTGTCATCTCTGTCCTCCATGCGCTGGTGCGTGTCCCATTTGCTTGAATGTGACTCCTGCTGGTGTTACGTGCTACTAACAGCACTAAACAGCTGGAGGATCACATCTTTACTCTGTGTAATGCAAATCTAATATTAACTATATTGAATCATGAAGAGTCTGTAACTTTCCCATTCACTCTCACTTGAGCCGTACCTCGTGTATTTCCCAGGGTACAATAATTGAGATAATTGGCCAATGCAAATTCTCCATAGGCTGTGAGGATAAGCCAATTTTTCAATGGCAAACTTGATTTATGGGATGCTGACATGCAAACCATTTAGGATTAGTTCCGCTTCACACAACAGTCTTCTCCCATGAATCACAGTGGGCAAGAATAATGATGGTGCAGATAAGGACATGCCCCAGACAGACTTGGGTGCTTTGGGATACTTTGGAGGTTTGCATGGACTGGCTCATGCCCGTAAAATGGCACCTGCAGTTATCTGTGCGTGCAAAAGGGAGACTGGCCCCTATAGGTCTGTAATATGGAGCCTAAATATTGAGTGTGCCTTTGGGTGCTAACCAGGGCTGGCGCTACCATATAGGTAGCACCAGTGGCTGCCTCGGGCAGCAAGTTGAAGAAGGCAACAAAAATTGCAGCCATCCCCACCACCAACAGGACCACTAGATTGGGGGCCATGAAACAGGAGAAGCTGGGGCTCCCAGCCCATCAGTGCCCAACATACATGAGGTTTGCATGCACAGTGAATGCATTGCTCACAGGTTGTGTACAACATGCACGTGGGTTGCAGGGAGGGAGACAATTTATTTTTGCCTAGTATGGCAAAAATCCTTGCATCAGCCCTGTTGCTAACGTAATAAATTAGGGCTGAAATGCCCTAAAAAATAAGGGTTGAAATGAATATATTTCATATTCACAACGCTAATTTGCATACTTATTCCCCTGAATTAATATCCAAATTCATCTTTGTTACTGTTACAAAATCTGCACCTTTGTGCCCTCATTTTATTTGGTCCCATATTATATTCACTTCAGAGGTACTATTTGGGGGGGGGTTAATTTGTGACTGTGGTTGGTCCAAAATGAAGTAATCCTATTCTTATTAAAAACTTTGGGGAAAAAACCTGCCAAGTAGTCCTGCAAGTACTGAATACTGAAATGGAACACGAAATACCAAAATGAAAATACTGAAACAAACATTTGAAACCACAAACGAAGCTGGAAGTGAATCCCATTTTGTATTTACTTCACTTAATGGATTTGAATAGACCAAATTCATTAAATTTGATAGTCACTTTGGGCATTTGTTTTATCTCTAAAAATAATAGTAGTAATAATTGATCAACACTTCATTTCCATGAGCCAAAATGGCCTCCTTTGGTCAGAAATAGAGCTGAAACATGTAGTGAGTATATTATTTGTGGCTATTAGTCACATTTTTGGGTAGTCCTTAGAGGAACCAAATAATATCTGCAATCAAAACAAGTACTTGCATATCCATTTGGGGGATATTCCATTTTGGGAATTTTGTATTGATTATTTCAATCTTTTGGTTATATTATTTTCAGCAATTGTGCATGTGTAGTCATGCCAATATTGCCAAAATGACATGCCAAAATAACCAAGCCAACAAAGCCTGAAAACCCTGAAAACCCCATCCTGAAAACACAGCACAGATACCTGACGGAGTATAAGTGAATCTCAGTTATTACCCAAACTGCTATTTTCAGTTCAGGCAGAGTATATTTGGAGGGTTTGTCCATCTTTTTGGGTACTCATTTCCGCTGTAGTCAGAAATTTTCTTTACTACATATGTAGTTTCTAGCATGCTGAAGAATTTGGCTTCCTAAGGGTTCTCTCAGTTTCCCGGCTGGGCAGACATGAAGACTAGAGTCAGACAGGAGAAAGCAGGTGGCTGCATCACTGGTTCCATATGGTTTACCAAAGTCATAGGGTGATTTCAGATGTGACGGGGCACCTTTTGATTCCCCGCCGGAATCAAAAAGTCATGTCCAACAGACATGCCGGCTGATTCTGGTGGGGAATCGGGCGGGGGGGGGGAGCTGCGTGGCGCTTTTATAGCACGAGGGCTGAGGCACCTGCCTCGGGAGCCCAGGGTTCAAGGCCTAGGATCCTATGAATTCTGAAAGGTTCATATTGTACAGGTTTCACTTTACAAGTTGTATTTAATTAGCAACAAATACCACATACACTTAGAGCTCAAATTCTCCAACCATTGAAGTCAATGGCAAACCCCCTATAACAGAGGGTCCTGGTCCTGTCAAAACTCCTGAGGAATTAAGTTCTGGTCCCTCTGTTGTACTGTACAACCTCAGGCAGGGCAACTCCAAGGCGCTTTGAGTCTGGCCTCCACCACTCCTACAGCCATCCCAATCCGCCAGTTGGGGGCCTCTCCCACTAAGGCCCTTTTTACACAGACACTCTAACACCCATAAAATGGCGTCTGTGTAAACGCCACTTTCGGTGGGTGTTGGTGAGTGTTTGCTCCTGGCCAACGCCCATCTCCACCCACATCCACCCACGGAGCAACCAGCAGTGGCGTCCGTTTACACAGACGCCCCCACCCATCTCCACCCAGGGAAATGCTCCCCACCCACCGGCCAACACCCATCTCCACCCAGAGGAACTGTGTGGAGGCATGATGTGTGCACAGGGCCCATGGTGGTGCCCTGCAACATGTATAATAAAATGTAACACCCATTTTATGGGTGTTAGAGTGACTGTGTAAAAAGGGCCTAACAGGTGGGTCCCCATGGGTTGCCACCCCAAACATAAAGACTAGCCTTCCTGGACTCTTTCCCACCTGGATCCTGTAGACTCCTTGTCACCTTCAGGCAGTCCCGCAAGGCAGCCAGGGATTCCTGCTTGCTAGGGCTTGCTATCCCACACCCACACCCACCCTAACCCACTCACCCATCTCACCCATCAAATGCCTGGCGGAACAGCCAGGTCTTACAGCTTCATCGAAAGGCGGGGAGATCCAGGGCCAACTGGACCTCCGCCGGAAGGGAGTTCCACAGTCAGGGCGCAGCCACCAAGAATGCCCTCCCCTGCGTAGCCGCCCGAAACACTTGGGGAACCTCGAGCAGAGCATCCCTGGATGACCGCAGGGGCCAATTCATAATCCGGGGGGATGAGACTGTCCCGCAGATAGGTAGGGCCTAGGCTGTTTAGGGCTTTATAGGCCAAGACCAACACCTTCAAATCGGGCCCAGAAAACTATTGGCAGCCAGTTCAGAGAGCGGAGCACCGGTGTAAAATGCTCCCAGTGGCCCAAACCCACCAGGAGACGGGCTGCCGCATTCTGCACCACCTGCAATTTTCAAGCCATCACCATGGGTAGCCCCACGTAGAGCACATTACACTAGCCCAATCTGGAGGTAATGAAAGCATGGATGACAGTTGCCAGGTCCAAGCCTGAAACATATGGCCGAAGCCGTCGCACCACATGTAATTGGCGAAAGGCACTCCTCGTCACAGCCACCACCTGGACATCCAGGCAGAGCTGTGAGTCGAGGAGCACCCCCTCCGTACCTGGGAGACTAATGGAGGGTAGACCCCATCAATAACGGGAGCCGCCATCTCCATCACTTTACCCACTAACAAATGAGGTCATGCCATCTGTGGAGGAAGTTCTAATTCCAATTTGTATTTCACATAGGTTGCATTTCTTTGGTAATGACTGGGATTATGGAATTATGTTTAAACCAAATGGGATCATCCTTCGCCCTGATAAAAAAAATTGTGGTAAGAAATATCTTTATTCTTGCTGCTCACAGCACAACACAGCCTAGCTCACTGCTAATGCTAACTATCCCCTGGCTGAGTACTTGCTTCCTATCTCCCAATCCGATGTAAAATGGGATGGAGTAGTCTAGCTCGGCTACTAACAGTGGGTACTCTTGCATAATGGCTTGGATCATGGAAACTACAGAAATCCAGGGATGTTTTGGAGGTATGCAGGGTTGATTAGGTGAGTAATGCAATGCCTAGAAACTGGATGCTTTGAGGAAGGAGTTTTGGAAAAAAAATCCAGGAAGTCCTGTTGGAGACTGGCTTCCATCAAATATAATGGATGCTAGAGTGCTGAAATGAGGTCCTGTGCAGACTATATTAATTTTGTTCCAGGCTTGAACTAAAATCCTTAACCTCTTGCTCTTGTATTTTGGATAGAACTCTTTGATATTCCTGTGTGTATTAGCCCTGAGAGAATCATTCATGAGGTCTGACATATGGGAGCTTTGTGATTCCTTAGCTAAAGACGGGGCATGAGATGTCTCCAAAATAGGCACCAACAGATAGGATGCTGGGTGCTTGCCACTTTTCAAAATAAGATTTTTTAATTTATTTATTTATTTATTTCTACCCTGCCCCATCCAGCCTCAGGACAGCTCGGGGCGGCTAAATCATTTTAGGAGAAAATCATGATTTAGGAGAGCAAATTCAGACTCCTCTATATTTTAAATCTTGGGTCAGAGATACTGTCATAACTTTTTGATCATGCATATTATCTAAATCAACCCATGGCCAGGCACTCAGACAAAAGGCACCTGATACTTCAGAGGTGCTGTGCATCTTTGGCCAATTTTAGATAAGATAGTTGCACGCAGCAACAGGGGAAAACCCGGGTTGCTCTGTGAGGGGGCATGGGAGGCAGGCAGGTGGATGGGGGTGCACACCGAGCGCACACCCATCCACCACTAACTAAACCCTCCCCCACCCACTAGAAGTGCAGGTGCGCTCCACTAAGTGCACACAAACCCTCCCTCCTCCCCACCCCAGCATCCATCTAAAAAAGGCCTTTGACTGTTTTTAAATGAGACGCACTCACCCCCTCCCACTCGAGTGCCCATCTGAAGACAGCATGGGTGGGCGTGTGCTCCCATGACCCATGCACTGCCCACTCATGCCCATGCATGGAGCATCAGGGGGAAATCCAGGCTGCTCCATGCTAAGGCAGGAGCGGGCAGTGCGTGGGTAGTAGCACACACCCAGCGCACACGAATCCCAGCCCGTTTATCCTCCCCACTCACCGGAGGTGTGTCTGCGCTTCGTGCCATGCACATGAACCTGCCCCCCAGCCATGTCCATTTAAAAACTGCCTTTGACTCCCACTGAAGCCAGCAGGAGATACAGCTTTTCAGCTCCTCTGAAAACCAGGTTGCTTCTAGTTAGATGACTGATCCTGGGTTTGTTACATGACTTCAGGTGTCCATTATGGCTGTTGTTATTTGGACCTATAAGAACCGTTCCTCAAAGCTGAAGAGAAGGGGAAAGGGCTTGTGTTTTCTTGATGCTTTCCAGATCATATTTAGAGAAAGCATGCCTGTCTTAAACTACTTCAGTATTTTGGCCTTTTCACACAGGCGCGGGTGCATGGGGGGATGGGTGGGCAGCATGGTGTGTGGGAGGTGCATGGGGGTGTTTTCCCACAGACCCTCACCCACTTCCACCCATCTCCATGCACGGAGCAACCGGCATTGGCGCCTGTTGCTCTATGCGTGAGTGATTGGGTGGAGGTGGATGAAGCATGGGAGCACACACCCCACCCACCCACCGCCAGCGATGTTCCCACAGGCACCCACCCATTCCCCCCGCACCCACCACAGCGTTCGCAAGGCCTAAGTCTGAGGATCTGTTACTGAAGGAGAGAAGGTAGCAAAACAATGGCTTCCTTGTGAGAGATTCTCATTTCAGTTGGAAATGGTCATTTGCCCTGCTTAGTTAATAAGACCCAGAAGCCTTTCCCAATGGAAAAAGCAAAGGATGTTGGTTTAGAAGGTCAAGTGGTTAATAATGGAAGGGGCTGTTAACTCTCAGCTCATTTGCTGAATAGTCTTTTTATCAGTGCAAAACAAAGATGGGGTAAGAGGGGTGGGCGTCAGAATGGCATTAAGCCTTGAGATAGCTTGGGCCATATCCTCAGATGATGTAAATCAATCTAGCAAATGCTGACTTAAATAGAACTACCTCACTTTACATCAACTTGCAGATGAGTCCCTAACCTTGAAACTTATTTATTACCATTTTGAAACAGGAAGATGAGCAATCTCCTAAGGGGCATTTATAATTTTGCAAATTAAATTAAAGGATGACTTTAAAGAATTCCTGTTTCCTGGTTCTAATTTACTTGGAATGTCAAGTTACTTGGCGTCTGGAAAGGAGAAAATAAACAAGTGTCTCCTCGTTGTTTAGTCAGTTGTAACTAGCTGGTATCTGCAGAGCTAGGCCCATATAAGGGTTTATGCAAAGCATGATCTTTTCTACCATCAGCCCATTGCGGAAGAAAGGACAGGTTTGGACTGGCTCAGTGGTTCCATGATACCAGTGGTTTACCAGCCACAGATACCACAACAACCCTGTTAGCTGTTGGTCAATTGTTATAAGTCTGCATTGGCTTGCTGAGATGGAGACAAATTAGCTCAAATGATACTTTTTTGGGTCCAAATTCTCATGATGAGTGTGACAGGGCCAAGTTCCTGTGGTGTGGGCCACTGGTTCTTTAAGGAGATGCAGAGAGGACTGTCGAGAGGATGCATCTCCAGAGTAATTGGGTCAGCTGTGCTAAGAGAAGCCAGAGAAGGCTAGAGGGACAAGGAGGGATACAGTGGAGAGATACAGAGGGATACAACTCTATCTCTCTACTCCCTCTCTCTCTCCCTCTGTTCAAGCTCGTCTCATCAACTGTCTCTCTGACATCTCTACCTGGATGTCTCAACGTCAACTCAAACTCAACATGGCTAAAACTGAACTCCTTATCTTCCCCCCTCATCCTTCCTCTCCTTCCTCACTGTCAATAACTATTGATGGAGTCACCATCCTGCCTGTCCCCCAAGCCCGTAGCCTAGGCTTCATCTTTGACTCAGCCCTTTCTTTTAAACCCTACATTGACTCTGTTGCTAAATCCTGTCGCTTCTCCCTCCATAACATTGCTAAGATTCGCCCTTTTCTCTCTGTCTCGTCTGCCAAAACTCTTGTTCATGCTCTGGTCATCTCTCGCCTCGATTACTGTAACCTCCTTCTCACTGGCCTTCCCCGGTCTCACCTTTCTCCCCTCATCTCTGTCCAAAACTCTGCTGCCAGGGTCATCTACCTCGCCAGTCGCTTCGACCATGTGCAGCCCCTCCTCTCTTCGCTTCACTGGCTTCCCCTTCCTGAACGAATCCTGCACAAGCTCCTAGTCTTCACCTATAAAGCTCTTCACAACCTTGCTCCCCCCTACCTCTCTGCACTTATCGCCCTCCATACTCCAGCCCGTGCACTTCGCTCCTCCTCTGTCCCTTCTCTCACCCTTCCACGCCTTCCCTGCTCCCCTAAGCGCCTTCGTCCCTTCTCACTTGCTGCCCCCCATGCCTGGAACTCCCTCCCTGTCCACATCCGCCTTGCCCCCTCCCTTCATACCTTCAAATCTCTCCTTAAAACTCACCTCTTTCGCTCTGCTCTGTCTGACTCTTTATCCTGCTGAGCCACTAATTCCTATACCTATGGTCTGTTTACCCTTATCCTTGCCACATGGACCTGCCTGCTGTCATTCTCATTGTAACCAAGCCAAGTACGTGCACTTGAGACCTCGCATCTTCATGAATGTTAGACCCCTTGTCTCTCCCTCTGTTCCCCTTCCTATGTCTCTCCCACAGCTCCTGTATCTCAGATTATAAGCCCTTGGGCAGGGACTGTGTCTATTTTATTACTTTGTAAAGTGCCAGGTACACTGCTGGTGCTATATAAATGTTTGTTAATAATAATAATAATAATAATAATAAATAATAAATGGAGGCAAGAGCTGAGAGGGAGCTCTGCCGCAGAGAGCAAGCTGCTGGAGAGCAGCAGGGGGTTGCTAGAGACTTGGAAGAAGTTGGGCTCTGACTCCTCACAACCTAACTCAGAAGGACGTGCCTGAACTAAAGCATTTGGCTGGGTTGCAGAAGGAGTGTGCCCATCCCAGAGAACCTCTAGAACTGCTGGAGAACGGACAAGGGACCTCTGGCCTGAGAAAGGTGCATGTCAGGCCAGAAAGTATAATGAGACTGGATATGCTGGCGACTGTATTCATATATAGGCTGTTTTTAGACGTGACACTGGTGCTGGCAGCTTTAAATAAGCCGTCTTAGAAAAGTCGGACGGGCGACTTTTAGATGAGATACCACCTGTGAAAAATACCAGTCACGCATTCTTTAAAAGTCACATTTTTAAAAAGCCACATATATATATATATATATATATATATATATATATATATATATATATATGTTATTTACCAACATGTCATAATCACCCTGTCTGTAATCATGTAAACAGAGTGTCTCGCGCCCCCCCTCCCCCCCCTCGGTATTACAAAATGGTATTTTAAACTTGGCAGGCCCTAAATGCTCCTTCAAAACCATTACATTCTGCCATGTCAAACTGCTGTTTTGTTTAATGCAAGCTTACTGGCCTGATAGGCAGTTGTGGCTCCTTTGGAGCCTGAGTGGTCTGTGATAGCCCTGATTGTGTATTTACGGATGCTTACTAAAAAAATGTTTGCAAGATGTTTTTCAGGCAAAATACTGACAAGGCTCCTGGTGCTAAACAAGGAAGTGCTTTGTAAAGGGTGCCCTAACCTATGCTCCAGAGCCCCCTGCTAAATTTTAGCTTTGGGCAAGGGATTAGCTGCTGCTGAATCTGATTCTCTTCTCCCTTTCACCTTTTTTACATGAGTGTAGCTCCATTCACATCAATGGATTTATTCTAGTGAAAGTCAATTTCAGTCTTGCAAGGATCCTGCTCCAGCCAAGCACCAAAGGATGCGCATGAGTAGTGCATGGCTGGATAAGAGTCAGAGCGCTCAACACCTTGCAGCATTGAGCCATAAGCAAGAAGAGAATTAGGTCCCCATCCCCCACCATAGCATTAAGGGCAGTAAATTGTATGAAAACATACACAATGTCATTGTATTCCCCTGGCAGGAAATGGGGAAGCTGAATGGAGCAGGTGGCCAGTTTCAGCTCGGGTTTGTTATGAGAATATTGGGGTCATTTGCATTCTTACTAGGGGAGGGAGTGGCACAGGGACAATATTTGGGATTATTATAAACTAGTAAGAGTTTATAGCTTTCCTTTTATTTTTCCACATTTATTGCTAGTATATTTTAATCTTTTACACAAACAGGCTGGTTACCAGTCTGCAAAAGGTAATGCAAAAAGGTCCCATTCACCTTTCTCCAGTTATACTGCTATTGCTTTTTAAAAATATGGCATGTAAAAATTCTCTCTGGTAGTTTAGATCAAAAGATGGCAAGCATCCTGTTAGCTTGTGCTAAACACAGAACTAATGATGCAGTGACATTTTAATGAGAGTGTAATAGACAATAGCAGGCAACACTGTGGAAATGCTTTTTTATTCTACAATGCCATATTATGTTTCACCCATTGTCACGCTGGGAGTCCCGTTGTAAATTTAATTTGGCAGATAAATTTACAACAGCAATTTGCCTTCCAGATGTATAATTTATTCATGTCCGAGATAATATATTATATTCACCTTCAGACCAATCTTTTTTTTCCTAGTACCACCTTAGTAAATAAAATTTATTGTTCCCACTGAGGCCTGATATGGCTTTGCTGTGGTCAGTCAATAAGCACAGGGGGATAGTTTGGGTCACATTATTGGTCACTTATTTGGATAGATGATGGAGTACCCTGGCCTCAGCTGTACATATATTACTTCCCTTTGTCTTATGGCACTTTTGGGAAGATTAATTAGGTCCATCTTCAGGGAAAGATCAGCCTTAGGGGATTCAGGTAAATAAAATAAATGCCAAAGAGAAGGGATGCTGAAGGGGACACTTCTGAAATGAAAGCAGCTTTCTACACCATTAATGGGGAAAGTGTGTGTGTGTCACAGAGAGAGAGAGAGAGAGACAGAGAGAGAGAGACAGAGAGAGAGATAGATGCTTCTTCATCTGGGTCATTTTAACACCAACATGGCGAAGCCTTTTCTAGCAGGTTCCTAAGGTAAGGAAACACGCATATGGTTCGAGTCCATGAGCCAGATTCTCAGGTGGTGTAAACTGGCATTTAACAAATCCTACAAGAGTTTTTGTGCTGTGGATGCTTGACTGAGACCATCAAGCCAATGTTGGTTAACGTTCCATGTGGCTTTACCCTATGTGCAAAAAGCCCCCAAGAGTCAATTTCACCCAGATGAGTGTGTTCACCCTAGCTGCCAAACAGTTGATCGGGGGTGGGGGGTGGCACAGAGAAGCATGCTCACCCCGACTGCCAAACAGTTAATTTAATTTAATTTTATTAATTTGTTTATTTATTTAATAACTTGTATCCCGCTCCCTCCAGCCCTTTGGCAGCTCGGGGTGGCTCACAAAAGAGCACAGCTGGCAAACAGCTAGCCCCACTCTGGCTGAGGTAGGGTGAATTTCCAAATGATGGAGTAGCCAGGAGAGAGAGTCAAAGAACAAGGGGTGGGGGGAGAGGGGAAGCAACAGGAAGATGAGAATGGGGCGAGGGTGGGAGGGCGCAAGATGAATGCATGTGTTTGGCATGTGAGGGGCCTCAACTACCACAGACAAGAGGAAGGGCAGGAGTGGTTTACTTCACCTCCCACCCTCCCATGCTCCAAGGTAGCATAGACTAAGGCACCTAACTGCCATTTGCTCCCTTGGAAATGTGCTTCGAAAAATCATGACCATCCAGAAGATCTTTAGTCATTATGAAATGGCTTGATGGTTGTGGTCACATCTCCACAGCACAAAATAAATGATATTGCACCTAGCATCCGTCTGGAAACCCTGGCTGGCAGTCTCTACAGAGGAGCCAAAGGAAAGGAACAAATGCTCGTGGGAAATGACATCTCTCCTCCCCTCTAAGTCAGAAGCTGTGGCACACAGGAGCAAAACAGTCTGGGTGAGCTGGTGTTCTTGCTGTTTGAGGCAATCCTGTGAAGAGGGCATGCTTTTCCAGGGCAATCAGTCAAGCACCTTGCATTGGTGCTAAATGTGCTTTTGAAGGCCTGGAGAATGATTGATCTAAAGGTAAAGTCACACGAGACAGGGCCAGCCGGACCCCACACCCTTCCCAGGCAGGGCAAACACAGCTGCCACACTTTGGGCCATCAGGGAGAGCAGTCCAAACAATCTGCTCCCCTGCAGGGAAACTGGACGGATGGGCCACCACTAAGTCCCACCACACCCTACGGTGGGCCAAGGAGCTGGTTACACAGGCAATCCCCAAGCCCTGCCTCACCCCACCCCACCAATCTGTCCTCTATCCCACCCCCTGCTGTGATGTAGACACACAGGAATGGCAAACTACATCTGAGGCTCTGTGGTGCTGGTGGACCTCACCACGGGGCGGCGGCACCTGACAGGAGTCGTCCCATTACCCCACATTGGCCTGGGTGGGGCAACAGTAGACCAGATTGTGTCACTGGACTTCTCCAATAGACGCATCACTGAGTAGCCAGCTGCCTGTCTCGGGGCAGAAATGGACAGTCAGCCGCATTGCGGGCTAATGTGGCGTAAGGTCACCCAATGTGGATTAACGTTCCATGTGGCATTACCCTATGTGCAAAAAGCCCCCAAGAGTCAATTTCAGTCTCTTATTAGTACCCCACAGCAATTGCCAGTGCAGCTAATCAAAAGGTTGATTTTTTTTTCAAATTCTACCTAAGCTTTTCATTTTACTTTGCTCCAAGTTTTAATTTTGCTTTTATAAAAATTTTCAATTTCCCAAGAATTTTTCTTTCTTTCTTTCTTTCTTTCTTTCTTAGAAACCAAAATACCTTCTAACACCTTTCAATAGCCAAAACCAGAAAACTTTGGAGATATTTTGTTTTGTCCCAGAGTGAAAGGTTTCAGTAACATCTTGGCACTGATAACCAAATGTTTTCACTGATCTTTTATTTTTTTGTTGTGCATTTTTTAAATCCACCAGCCATTTGAATGTATTGGACAACCAGTTTAGGAAGGTCCATTTTCCTTCCTTAACCATTCTTGGTGCTTAACAGTTCTTCTGTAGACAAGTGGAGATAGTTTCCTCTCCTGGGGCTGGTCCATGCCGAGGAACGTGTATCCCATGCTAGACACAGATCTTCATTCCAAGGAAAGTAAAGCCCTGCTCTCTGGCTGCATCAAGACAAGAGGTGGGGTATTAAAGCCTCTGTTGACACTTTGAGTCCTGTGAAAGGACCCCACTGCTGCTCTAGTTTGGCATCCATGCTGGCAGACTGCAACAGTGGCAGGGCCTGCCAGAAAGGAGTCAAGGACACCATAAACCAGAGGCATAACTTTCCCCAAAACTTTGACGGATGCTGAGGGTCAGCAAGGGGTGTTTGCTGTGTGGGGCAAGGGGAGGGGAGCAGGAGATGAGCTCCCTGACCTACCAAATGTGAATGTCTGCTCTCTGACTGCTCCATGCCCAGACATGAGAAGCCCTGTTCCTTCCCCACCATCCTCATTCCAGGAAGCAGTCTGAGAAAAAAACAACTTCTCCCTGTCTCGACTGCCTAGCTACAGCTGCTCACTGCACATGGCCAGGCAGCCCAAGTTATCAAACATTTAGTGGGGGATGGGGCTATTCCTGTCCTCCATGCCACTAACTTTGAGGTGGGGGGTGTCCTCCATGTCCTTCATGATAATTACATTCATATTTAAAATGATCCCCTTCCATCATATCTGTAAAGCCTGGCTGTTCTGCCTGGCTTTTGGTGAGGGAGATGGGGTGTAGGGTGGGATGGGGAAGTGGGGGGTTTGGTTTGTGCCGTCCCCTTTTTTTGTATTTTATGGATTTATTGATCTTATATGTTTTACTATTGTAAGCCACCCCAGGCTGCTTGGAGCAAGAGGGGCAGGGTATTAAATGATTTTATAAATAAATAAAATAAATCCACCAGTGCATGCATTATACTAGCACATAACTGCAACTTGATAACGGTTCTGGACAAGGTAACTGGTGTGCCTGCTAGGTGTAAAATCATGTTTTAGACCACGCTGTAAGGACTGGGGCATGGGCAATCCTGCCTAATGGTCAGTGCAGGATCAGACCCCCACACAGAGGGTGTTTTAAAATGAGATGCTACCACACGTGGCCACCCAGAAGCCACTCATCTAACCACCTGTCTGAAGGTGGAGTGGGAGAAAGCATTCTGCCATGAGCCACGCAGCACTCACTCATAGCCACTCATGGGGCACTGCCACGAAATCTAGAGGGCGCCATGCAGAGCAAGCCAAAAAGCCTGGTATGTGGCAACCAGTGGCCACGCACATCCTGCCCGTATGAATGGTGGCAGCCAATCACGTCAGCAGACCAGTCCGCCACTCATAGGCACTGGGGGGGGGGGAACACCACCTTTGCAAGTCACAGGAACTGGCTGCAAGTGCTGGGGAGCCCAGGCTCCCTAGCTCCCATGGCTGGGATATGTCAATATCAAAGGCCAGCCCAGCACAGTTCCCTCTCCCGCACTGGCTGTGGCAGCGGGAGCATGAGGCAGCTGCCGCAGTAGCCATTGCTGGGAGCTACCACAGAATCCCTTTCCACACATTCTACCCAAGTGGGTGCTCCCACAGACACACACACACACACCATCCCAGCCTTGCTTGTTTAAAAACGCCCAGAGTTAGGCAACCAAATCAGAGACAAACAGGGATGCAGGCTGGAAGGTATCAAAGCCGAAGGGCCAATCCAATCCAGGGGGACAAAGTCAAACACATGAGACAATCCCAGAAGCAGCTTCAAAATTCATGCCAGGAGAGGAGTCAGAAGATGAACCAAAGGAATAAGACTGGCCAGTCTTGGGATTAACTCTAACAGAAAACCGACGTCACCTCCAAACACAGCCCACTTGTTATCTTGATGAGTTACTTCTCTTAAATCCTTGCAAGAGTATGTGTTGGGCAAAGGACAACAAGTCAGGTTCACAAGTGCAAAGCCTTGGAGTGTTCTCAGATAATCACCATAGTCAATTTATTTCGGTAGGCTCACCTCTACATCTAAGCAGAGAACCATGGCTGTTTTTAGACAAACGGGTTGCAGTCGCGTGACCCGCTCGCATGATTTTTCAAAATCCCACAAGGCGGGATTAGACGTGACAAGGGACGCAATCACGCGCATTCAAGGTGGTTATGTATTGTTTACCGACCATGAATTAAATACCTCACACATCGAGGCATTTAATTCGCGGTCGGTAAACAATGCACGACTGCCTTGAATGCGTGTGATCGCGTCCCTCGTCACGTCTAATCCCGCCTCGTGCGATTTTGAAAAATTGCACAAGCGGGTTGCGCAACTATGACCCGCTCGTCTAAAAGCAGCCTATGTCAGGACTCCGGCCCCCTTCAGCAAATGTGTACACAAGCACAATGCCTCTATGTTAAAGGAAAGCTTTATAAAAAGAAGTAAAGTTAAAATCAAAAAGGATAAATGGTTTACACAGCAAGACAGAGCAGGTGAATAGATCCTGACACAGGTTAGTTAAAACATTCCAGGTACCATAAGAACATAAAACATAGTCAATGCCATGCTGGGGCAGACCAATGGTCTGTCTCTGACTGACAGTAGCCACTGTTTGCTTCAAAGAAGTGTACAAAAGGTCAAGATGAAGTGGTCCATTCCCTGCAATTTACTCCCAGCTCCTGACAGATGTTGTGTCCCCCAACCAACTTGACTAATAGCCAATTATGGACCTTTTCTCTAAGAACTTATCTAATCCTTTTTTAATACCAGTTACACTATTGGCCTTCACAACAACATCTTCTGGCAACAAGTTCCATAAATTAATTGTACATTGACTGAAAAAATACTTCCTTTTAGTTTAAAATCTGCTACCAATTAATTTAATAGTATTTCCTAGTTCTGGTATTATTAGATTGGGTGAATAACAGCTTCCTGTTTACTTGTTCCACATTACTCATGATTTTGTAAACTTCTATCATATCCTCTTTCAGTTTTCTCTTCTTCAGGCTGAAGAATCCTAATGATCTACTGTGCCTCTCCTCATACATAAGCCGTTCCATATCTTTGATCATTTTTGCTGACCTTCTGTGCACCTTTTCTCGTTGTACTATTTATTTTTTAAGATGAGAGGCAACCAGAACTGCACACAATATACCATGTCTTTCTAAAGCTATGTTTTTTTCTAGTATGGAACAGGCTGTGTGGAGAAAGCAATCTGTCCCCTTTATTTCTTCTCATGTTGCTGAGGAGCAGTTGGGAGGGACTAGGTCCTGGAGTCTCTGCTGGTTTGGGCTAGAATCCTAAATGCATTTACACTGCTAGAGCTCCCCTGACTTTGATGGGACTCTCTGCTAGCGCAAGCCCACTGAGGATTGCAGTCTTTGTTACCATCTACTTCTGCAAGTCGCTTTGTTTTTCTCAGTCACCTTCTCTGAACTCTTCTCTGACTTTCAGAAGATGCTCTATTAATTGGTCCAGGGTTTCATGATTACAAGGCATTGAGTTCTGGATAGGCAGAGGCCGACATCACGAAGCTGACTGCATGAAGCTTTAATGATGTGAACAAATGCCTTAGCTAGGCATAGAGCCATGCTGTGTCTCAGCCCTGCTTACAGGGTTCAGAATCACATGCTTTGAGAATGGGAGCCCTGGTTGAGATTACTCATGCTGGTAAAGTTATTCATGTGCCTCAGTGCAAGCAAGCAGGTTTGCTTTGGACCTCGGAGCCAGCACTTTCAAAAGGGCTCAGCATTCGCCACCATGGGCAAAATTGCCATAAGGTCTCAGCTCCTCGCCAAGCTCTTAAATAAGGCTTTGTGGGTTTGCAAACAACCAAAGCACCAAAGATCAAAGCACCATGTTGGGTGCTGGGCTTTTGGGAAAATCTGGCTTTAGGTGACATACTGGATGCTTGGCACTTTGAGAAATCTGCTCTTGATTTGGGTGCATAAACAGGAGCAAAAATCTTGCTTGGAATTTGGGCAAATGACATTTTAAAAATCTGATCCTTAACTCTATTGAAAAGCTAGTGCTAGCCCCTGGCAGATTTATTGAGTGGACAGAGATAATTCTGCCTCTCCCCCATACGTGTACACATGCGTGCACACACACACACACACACACTCTGAGGTTTATTGAATAACAGAACTGGAAAACTGGAACGAACCTCACGGGTTCTCTAGTGACCAACCCCCCTACCCTGAGGTGGGATACTTTGCACCTAAAGCATCCTTGACAGATGCCTGTGCAGACGTCTCTTGAAAACCTCCAGAGAAGGAGACTGTCCTCTCAAAGCAGCTTGTTCCACTGCTGAACTGTTCTAACAATTAAATTACCCCCCCCCCCCCCTAATATTTAACCTATGCTTACCTTCCTGTAATTTAAAACTTTTGCTTCTGGTCATGTCTGTGGCAATGTCATATTTTTAATGGCAATATTTTAAATATTTGAAAACTGTCAACATGTCCCCCGTTATCTTCTCTTTTCTAGGCTAAACATGCCCAGTTCCATTAGTCTTTCCTCAGAGGGCTTGTATTCCAGACCCTTGATCATCCTCATTGCTTGCTTCTGAATTCTTTCCAGTTTGTCAACATCCTTCTTGAAATGCAGAGTCCAGCGCTGAAGACAATACTCCAGGTGCTGGCCGGTGCTAATGAAAGGAGTTCCATATTTAAACACAGTGAGGAAGATTTTTCATTGTATGACGATTAGCTCTTCTTAAAAACTATTCTGGGGCTTTAGAGACAGAGGGTTAGCAGTACTGGCAAGAAAGAAAATAGCATGTAGTTCTCTAGGTTGGCTTACCTCCTGAACACTGCTGTGTGGTTGCAATGTTGGACCCAAGCACCTTTTCATACCATTAATTATTAATTTATTATTATTATTATTATTGTAAACATTTATATAGCTTCAGCCATGTGCCTGGCACTGTGCAGAACATAGAAATAGATGCGGTCCCTGCCTGTGGCTTACAATCTAAAAGACAAGGCGGGGGAGACAGGGAGAGGGGACAGTGGGAGAGACAGGGGAGAAGACAAACAAACATTCAAGCAGATGCAAAGCCTTAGATTTAGCGACAAGTAGATCTCATTCTTGCCTCATCCCTCTGGGGCTGATTCCTCTGTGAAACTGAAATGCACACTCACCAGCAGACTCTGACCCAATAAAAGGGATCATCTTAATTACATTGGATGTGATCTTCACTCCAGGATCATACCCTTTGGCTGCAATCCTCAAACCACTTACTCCAGAGTGGGTTTCAGTGGGACTACAGGAGGTGGTTTGAGGATTGTGATCTTTGTCTCTTGTCTCTCTGCACAGATATACCATCTGAACCTCTAGTAAACTCAAGTTACTTTATCAATAAGTAACATTGCAATCTTCCAGTTGTGCTGCTTCTTGCAAAGTGGGGGACTTTGCATGGATGAGCTGCTTTGAATCCCCTGCATTATTTGACCCAACTCCACGAAGAGCAGTGTAGAGAAGAGGGAGCCTATGGAAAACTGACTGATCTTCAGCTAATTTCAGTGAGGACTATTTTTCAGTTATTCGTGAATTGAGGTATTAATAGGGATTTGATGCTGGGTTATAGGCAGCCTCAGAGATTGGAGAAGAATTTTGTCGTCCCCCACCACCCCAATCCACCCATCAAATCCCTCCTAAAAATCCCTCCCTCCTCTTCTGCCAGGATTTCCCTAGCTTCCCCCCTCTCCCCTCCAATTGCTTCTTTACACTTCTCCTTATGCTGTTTTATCCTCCAGGATATCCTTTCTCCCCATATGACCAAGCACAGACTCCTGTTCCACTCTCCCTTGTCTCCCCTCCCTTGGCCATCCTAGGGAGTAAGCTCGTGGGGCAGGAGCCTATCTCTAATCATGACTGTTCAACATCAGGCGCATTGGAAACTATAGAAATGATCATCAATAATTCCTGCCAGGGTCTAATTCAGCTTCTATATTGGGGGAGTCAGAAACATTGGAGCCAGATTCACCCCCACCTCCGATGGGGTGGCAGAGGCCGGACCGGAGAGCTGAATCCAGGTCCTGATGCCTGATAGGTAGTAGATTTACACCAGGATGAATCCTTCCCCACTTTGAGAAGCTGTTCCCTCTGACTGGAACTAAGGAGACAATGGCCCCATAAAGTCCATCCAGAGTGCGGTGGAGTTTTTTCCTCTTTGGGTCCTCGCTGCCACTTGCTTCTTTCATCAGCTGGTCAATCTCTAACCATCTCCCAGCTGCGGGGAGAGGGACAATAGGGAGCCGCTCTGGGGGAAGCCCTAGGAGGTGCCTGAGAGTGATGGATGGATGGGAGTGGGGAGGGGAGGGGAGGGAGTGAGGGGGGATGCATGTAGTTAGATGGGGGGGGGATGACTGGGGAAGAGGGTGGTTGGGCGGGGGTGGGAGCTGGATGGATGGATGGATGTCGCTGAGTCTCAGGGGAGGAGAGGTGGGTGGAAAGGGGTGGCGAGCGAGGCGTCTGTGACTCTCACGCATTCAGTCCGCCCAGCTCACAAGGTGCTGCCGGAGTTGAGAGCAGCCAGAGCCCGTCGGGTCCCCCTGCCTCCCCCGCCGCAGCCATGCCCAACTTCGCCGGCACTTGGAAAATGAAGAGTAGCGAGAATTTCGACGAGCTCCTCAAAGCGCTGGGTAAGGAGGAGGGACTGGAGGGGGGGGACCTGATCACTCTGGATCTGCCCCTGGGAGGGTGGCACAGCGCCCCGGGGCAGACGCTGCTGGGCTGCCTGATGCGGCTGGCTCGCTGCCTCTGCTTCCCTAGTCCGGGCAACGTGCGCTCAGACAGACAGACAGAGCCGGAGTTGCTTGCCGGACGATGTGGGCACAGCCCACGCCCAACAGGATAAGCTGTAACCTCGTCGGCGCCCTAATAGGGCAAGCAAAGCTCTGGGTGTGGATGCGGACCCCAGGGAACCAGGCAGCAGGCGGGTGGCTCTGCTGCAACCCGCCGGGGAGAGATGCCGATCTGCACTCAGATCCACCCCCGCAAATGGCCACGGCAGACCTGGTGACCCTAGTAGCAAAGAATGCCCCTTAATAATGCCCTGTACCCAAGGCTGCCAGATGTCCCTTATTTTCAAGAAACCCTACATCTCTCTCCAACATAACCGGCCGGCCCCCCTCATTTACACAAGGGAGCTCCCTTATTCCAAACATGAAAGCTAATGGGCGCCCCTTATTTCAGGATCCCTCCGCTCCCGTCAGAGTGTCTCTTCTTTTTGAAATCTGGATATGGCAGCCTCCCCGTGCTATCTAGGGGCTTCCTTGCCAAATGTACCCCTCCTTTTTACTCTCCTCTCCGTGCAGCAGCCAGGCTGCAAGGCATCTAGCTGTGGAAGGGGGGGGTGGATGGTGGTATGACCGAGCCACAGAGAGTTTGCAGATGACCAGCAGCTGGGCTGATACTTCTCTCTTCCCCAAGGCGTCAATGCCATGCTCCGGAAAGTGGCCGTGGCAGCAGCCTCCAAGCCCCATGTGGAGATCCGCCAGGACGGGGACCAGTTCTACATCAAAACCTCCACCACGGTCCGCACCACTGAGATCAACTTCAAAGTAGGCGAGAGCTTTGAGGAGGAGACGGTGGATGGACGAAAATGCAGGGTAAGAGAGGAGAGGCAGAGGCGCGTATGGGCTGGGGAGGGACTGCTGAAAGCTGGGGATAGATTCCTAACAGATTTCCTGCTCTGATTCTATGACCATGGTGGGTGCCAGGCAAGAAAGAATGAAACAGAGACGAGAGCTCCTTGCCATCCCCACCAAGAGCAGCAGCAGCAGCAGCAGCAGCAGAGTTTCCCTTGTGTCCTAAGCAAGGGGTAGTTGGCGCCCCCCAAATATTTCCCACTACCCAACCCCTTGGAGAAATGGAATAGCTTCACAGCAACAGCAGTAGATTAAGATCATATATACAGCTCCAATAAGCAGGTAAATATCGCCAACATTATCTTTCCCCATTCTATAAAGCATGTCTAGCAAAATATTTGCTCACTGAAGCCTTCACCATCCCTTTGCTCCTCCAAACTAAAGTCTAGCATCGTTCTGCTCTTAAGTAAAGGCCTTCCCCAGTCCCGGACTGATTTCTTAGCAATCTTGCCTCTGTTTTTATCTTGGACAAATAACTCTCTGAATAGCACAGTGTCCAGTGGCCAAAGACAATGGCATCACCATCCTGCTCCTCCACCTCATCCATCACTTCTCTGCTGTCTTTCATTTTCACATCAGAAAATCCTTTTCCATCTGGCATTGTTCTGCATGGAGAACGATTTAAAATTACAAAGCAGCAGAAGGTACCAGCTCCTGAAGTCACAGCACAGGATGATCAGATTATGATCCCTTTTGCTGTCCTTTCCATGCAGAAGTTTCCTTTCTGTGTGCTTTTCATTACTCTACATTTGGGCATGCCAGCATTAGGGATCCTGCAATTCTTTCTCTTGCAGCAATGCAGGCTGTGCACACCGGCAAGAGAGCAGCAAACTTTGCCATAACTCAAGACAAAGTGGCCTGGCTCTCAAAACAGAATAAGATTTTAGGATATTTTTAGCCTTGTCCTGAAATCCTCTCCATCTGAGTCCAAAAATTGATGCTTTCAGTTGGACATTTCTTTTATCTAACATTGCAAAGTGAGGTTTAATTGTACTTGTGCAGAGCGCAATAATTATTACAATCTTTCTTTTGTCTAATGATTTCTGTGCAATACTTCATCTTTGACAGAGGGACAGATATTTGCATTTTTCATTGTTATTTTTAAAGCATTCTCATGATACTACTTTAGGACTGATTCTCCATTGCTCTGCATCCTGTGTAGTATTTTATACCCGCAAAAATGCTACCACTCTGAGGTGCTAGTATCCTACACCCTTGTGTTGTATTCTGAATAAATATGCATGCCTAAAGTGCAGGGTACACACTAAAGGACCCTCTTTTTTATTGTTAATAGAGGTTTTCAACTAGTTAAGAGTCTGAAGCCCATTACTCACACTAAGTAGCAATTTATAAGTAGTTCCAGTGAAATCAATGGCACAAATCACAGAGTAAGACAGTGAAAAAGGGGACCAGAAATTATCTGCTCCCATGTGTAGCAGAGAATAATATACCAAAAACACAATATGGTGATAACTTATCTTGCTTCCAAAATATAATTTCTGATCTTCCCTGGATTAATTCTAGTGGTGTAAGTCTAGAGTAATTCTCCTAACTCCAGTGGAATTACTCTGGACTGAAACTGGTATAACTGGGAGCCTGGTAATGGAAAATAGTGAGAACCTGTAGTTCAATTCAGTGTCCAGATTGAACAGCCAATGTAGGGAATTTGATAAACTCTCTGCTTTTGTTTCTTCTTTTGGGGAAAGTTATTGAATTTGTGAATAACATACACTAAATAAAATGTTGACTCTTCAGAGAGAAACTTATCGCTGCACATGACATGGGACTTATTGCTATTGTCTACTTTAAAAGCGGGCCCAGTTTTTAAAACTGCATTTTGGGATGCAATATTGTTTTTCCCATGGGGCATGAAATTACTTACTGTCAGGGCTAGTGAGTGAGCTGTGTTAGTAAGATCCACGTATAATAAAAGATGTGGCTCTGGAGCAGAAGTGATACATTAATTTACTACGTTAGTTTGCAGTACCTGGCAAAATAGCATAATGGTTCTAGATTTTGGAATGAAAGAAGAGTATTTTATCCTGCACTCTGACATAATCTATTGTTCAGGCTAGCAAAGTGAGGTTGCAGTAGCAGGAACAAAAGACGTAGCATACGTAAAGTTCCACATTTTGGAAGGCTGGCTCTTAAAGGTTACCGCTTTGGAGGAGTGCCTCTTTTATAACGGGAATGACCAACTTTTACATCAAATAAACGTGGGTTTTTTCTCCATTAGGAAGACCAGGAAGCATCAGCTTTGATTTCTGTTTTTGTATCATCACAAACTAATGAATGTCTCTCATGTGCTAGTTGTAAAGAGATTACTGGCACATTCATTACGGCACATCCCTCAACACAGCTGTTCCACTGTCTTGCCGAATAAATTCAGTACTAGAGGGAGTGAAAACAGGGTGAAATCCAACTGTTTCTCACTTGCAAATAGATTGGGACAGATCTCAGAATTTGATTTTTAAAAAGGACAAGAAAAGCATTTGAATCTCCAGCTCTGTGATACACAAACCACTTATTCCAGAGTAAGTGATTTGTGGATTGTGGCCCAAGTCTCTGGTCTCAACAAAATAATCTCAACCCCCCAAATAATATCAACCCTTTCCTCTTTGCCACTTCCTCCTCCCCTCTTTGCCCCTAGCCCACTGTGTTTAACATGCAGTTAATCTGGACCAGTGCTGTGTAGTGTAAAATGTTGGAAATGGCAATTGTTGCATTATTTATGATAACAAAATATTACATGTGACCCTAGATGCTTTTATGTTAAGGGGGTGTGGGGCAGGAGAGAACTACAAGGTGATGAATAGCACTTCACATCAGCCTAGTTCTTTACGATGACTCCTGAGAACGCAAATACTAAGTTATGACATGCTTAAAAAATGAACCTTGTTGCCATTAAGCTTTATGAGAGTTAAAGGACTTTAGCGATTGGGGGCATAGAAAATGCAGGTTGTAAAGGTGTCTGCTCCGTGTAAATTACGTGTGCTGATAATGTATATTCCTACAAAACAACCACCAGAAATCTTCTGAATGTTGATTTTACCACTTTCTCTTATGGTGTGTGTGTTGTCCCCCCCCCCCGCCCCCCCCTTGCCATTATCTGCCATGTGTTGCTCCTATACTGCAGCGATTATTCTCGGGAGCACTCATTGTTGTCTATGTGCTTCATGCTGCCAGGGAATATAATTAATGTGCCTAATGGTTTTTTTGCCTGCAGAGTTTAGCCACTTGGGAGAATGAAAACAAGATCTATTGCAAACAAACTCTTATTGAGGGAGATGGCCCGAAAACGTATTGGACTCGGGAATTAAATAACGATGAGCTGATTTTGGTAAGAACCTTTAACCCGTCCGACGCATAAATTACATTAAGAGGTTTGGTTGCTACGTTATGTGAATGCTAGCTTTTCCCATGAATTCTTGAGCAACATTCTACTTTATATTAAATGCATTTGGAAAAACCATTACCTTTCTAAACTGATAGAATTAATCTACAGTGTTTTATTAAATTGTTGCTGTCGAAGAACTTACCCAGATATTTGCAAGATAAAGTCGCTCCTGTTCTTCTGTTGGAGCAACCTCTACACAATGAGGCCCTGATCCTCAAAGCGTTTACAGTCACATATTCCTATTGGATTTTAGTGATAAAATATCCAGAGGCCAAATTCTGTTGTGTAAGTCCAAGGTAATTTCAAGCAAGTTGTTCCCAGTATTGTTAGTTCACACCACCATGAATCTTATCTGCAAACAAATCATGAGATTCACCTTAAAATTGTGAAATAATACTTAGACAGAGATAATATGGCAGAATTTCAAGAAAGCTAAAACTTTGCTTTTAAAAAACACTGAGATTAATTCCAACAAAGAGTCACGGCTTTAAAAGAATCTCCAACTACCATGAGACTCTTGATAAAATTGGAAGAGCTGGCTGCACTGTCTTCCCGATTTCCTCTGCGGTAGGTGAGAAGAGAATTTGACCCAGTTTCTGGAGAGCTGCCTGCTTTGGCATATACATGGGAAAGGTTTTGTTTTTTTTCTGTGCACTCAAAATGTGCTGCTTCAGATCACATGGAGCGGGTCAAAGGAGGGCCTCGCATCCTGTTAGCGCTATATAATCTTGCTCTGTTAAGCAGAAACCTGTCACCCTCATACTCTGTCACCTCCAATGACACTCTGCTCTCCTCTGAATCCAATCCAGATTTGCCCTCTAGGTTTTCAGAATTCCACAGATCCATTTTTCCTTCTCTCCAAGTTCCTGCCTCTCTCTGCTGCTCTCGATGGGTGCCTTCAGTTCTGGGTGCCAAGGGTGTAGCAATAACAATAATAAGGAAAGGACTGGTGGTGCAGTTGCACTGGAGCCCATAAGCCTGGGGGACCCATACTCCCCTGTACAGCTGTGTCCCCTGACACTACGGGGTAGAAACGGGGGGGGGGGGGGGGGGGGGGAGTCTATGGTGATGGGGGGGGAGGGCATTGCATCTTCTGCACCAGAGCCCATTCCAACCTAGCTATCCCCCTCCTGAGTACCTTTCTGTCTACTCTTCTATAACACTTCACTGTCGTATGAAACAGTTGCTCAGCCATATGTCTGTTTTATTATTTTATTTAGATGTATAACCCACACTATCCCAGGGGCTTGGGGCAAAACTTCCCAATTCTTAATCTAGTTCCCCGTCACAACAGCCCTGTGAGGTAGGTCATTATTATTCCCATTTTACAGATGGGGCTGAGCGATAGTGATTTGCCTAAGGCCACCCAGAGAGTTCATGGTTAAAACAGGATTTGAACCTTGCTCTCTCAAGTCCAAATCTAACACCTTAGCCACACCAGCAGTTCTCAGACAAGTTTTTGCTGTGTCTGCATTTGCAAAGTCACAGTGGCTGAAGATTTGCCCATTCTGATTTTTTGGAAGTGTCATGTATAAATAAAATAAGAAGTATTTTCTATTGTCAGGAATAACAAATTCTGCTAATAATACTGCCAAGGCCACATGGTTATTATTATTTCCATTTTTAAAAGGTTTTAACCATTTTTGTGACCAACTTGTAGTGTCTGAGGGATACAGTCCAGGATCCTAGCCAGTATGTGGGAATGCCTTTTGTTAGTGCTAGAGCCAGACTAGTCCATTCCAGGTTTTACATAAGACTAGGAAGCAGGGGACAGTCTAGAGAATGCCAGCGTTGGTTAAACTACGTTTGAGCTGGGAGAAGAATAAAGTTACTTGCCTGTTTTTAACCAAGGAGACTGTGACATTTATTTCTGAAGCACCAAGTACACTGGGACATAACATGACTTTCTTACCCTTTTCTTTAGAATCCCAAAGTCATGGTGGCCGCCTGGAAACACACAGGTAGCCATACTCACAAATCAAGACTTTGCTCCCTCTTTCTGAGCCAATGGGTGATTTCAGACGTTACGCAGTCCCGATTCACCACAGTGGATTCCCAGCGGGGGTGAACCAAACAACCACCCCCCATGGTCAAAAAAAGCCCCGAACAGATGTGACGGGACCGGGACCACGGCAGTGAATCGGGCCGGCAGATCACGGGACAGGGCAGCGCAACAGACGTGATGCCGATTCCCGGCCGTGGTCAAAACACCCAGTAGGCGCCGCGTCAGCCCGTCCCAGCTGCTGCTGCTGCTGCTACTGTCCCTCCACCGCCTCCAGGTGCAGCACGACCGCCTCCTCCCCCGTCCGCGCCTCTACCGCTGCCTCCTCCACCTCCTCCTCCTCCTCCCTTGCTCTCTCGCCCTCCGCTCGCCTCTCCCTTCCGCCTCACTCCATCCCGCCCTGTCCCCCTGCTGCTGTGTGTCCTTTAAATCTCCCTCCCCAGCCTGTGTTGTTGCTCGTTGCCTGGCAGCAATGCTGCGTGCTTTGTCCCCGGCTGGGAATCATTTCCTTTGATTCTGGCCAGTGGTTGCCAGCCAGACATTACTTTTTGTTGGTTCCCATCAGGAATCTCTTTGACCACGCTTTCTGGGATGGTCCAGCGGGGAACTCCGGAAGCGTGGTTAATTTTGACCCCATGTGGGTATTGACTGTGGTGAACATCTGGCGGCCGCTGAACTGACGTTCAGGGTGCTTTGGCCCCGCCGCGGGATTGACTGTGGTTCACCGTGGTTGAGCGTAATCTCGTAACGTCTGAAAATACCCATAGAATCAGATTCTTTCCATGCATTTATATTGCACTCTTTTGGTGTTAATCTCCCCGTTCTAAACATTGCCCCATTTACGCTCCAACTTCGACTGGGATCCACATCCTCCAGCTAGAGAAAAGGTCGCCTTAACTGGATAAAAGTGGCAAGGTTCAGTTTTGGTCTGTGCGGTAGCTAATCTGGTGTTTCAACTGGTTACATGCTCACAGTTATTTTATAGCTCAGTCCTTCTCCCAGTTTGTGCCATTGCTAGCCCTTACAGCCAGCATGAGTCCTGGTCACTTCAGTAGGATTCACATCAGTACTCACATTAGACCATGGCACAAAACAGGTGGGAAACTTCCAGCTGATGGGCTAAATATGGCCCAGAGTGTTTTTTTACTACTATTTGCCCCCTTTCCAAACTGGATGTGCCTCATGGATCCAATCCCTACCCTAAGCACTGAGTGAGCTCAGGGGAAGGGAAAGTTCTTGTGAATTTCTTTGTTTTACCCAGATAGCTTAGAGGCAGTTGAATCCATGTTTCATACTCTAATCTCTTATAATGGTATGAGGAAATTTATTTCTAAAGATCATTTTTATGGCTCTCTAACAAAGCATTTGAGTTTAGTATCTAAGAAGTGGGCCATGAGCCAGATGTGTTGGCAATGGCCGTTTTTAGATGGACCCACCTCCCAGCCAGTTTCATATGTACTGCATGGAGTGCCAGCTCACTTCTGGTGAGTGGGGTGTGTGTGTGTGTCACACGGCAGGAGATGGGTGTGTTTTGGGTGTGTGCTCACACCCATGTACCGCCCACCTATGCCCCCACACAGAGCAACTGGGAAAAACCCAGGCTGCTTCATGTGGTGGCATGAGTGGGTGGTGAGTGGGTCGCAGGAATGCGCCTCCACCCACGCCGCCTTCAGATGGGCGCCCAGGTCCATGGGGGATGGGAGTACCCACATGGGTGCATCCCATCTAAAAACAGCCTATGACAAACATTTCCATCTCAATAGGAAAGCAGATCTTAATAGTGCTGCTTCCTGGTGGTTGTAGAAGGTGCCATGCATCAACATGGCTAGGAAAAGGGAGGGAGGAACTGTTAAGAATATACACAACATGTCAAGACCCAGGAATAGAATCAGTGCTCTTTGGACCTTGGAGGAAGTGACTAGTTGTGCAGCACCACCATTATGGGCTGACTTGGACTGACCTTGTTTCAGCCCCTTAGGCTGTGCTCCATCTCTCTGCCAGCCTGATAGGGCTCCCCACCCACAAGGCCCTGATTGGCTCCTGATGTGCCAGGCCCTAATAAAAAAATGCATGATAGGCAGCAGAAGCTAGCAGAGCAATGCCTGGGAGTTAGTATCAGCGTGTCTCTTAGCTATGCTGCCTCTTGGATTCCTGCATTGTTCAGTTCTCCTGTCCAGTTCCTCTGTCTCAGCCCTGGTTCCTGTTCTAGCTTTTCCTGACTGTTTTGGACTGATTTGTCTTGACCCCTTTGGCTTGTCCCTTATTACAATTCTGGATTGCCCCCACTCTGCTTTGATGCTTGATGGGTCCTGATCCTGACACCACTCTGCTTGATGCCTGGCAGACTGCCAGACTGGATCATCAGACCAATGGTCCATCTGGACTCATATCTTGTTTCTCCAACAATGGCCAGTGCTAGATGCTTTAGAGGAAGTGGACAAAAACCAGGGGAAGGATGAAGTGAGCTATTCTCTGCTGTTTATTCCCTGCTTCCACCAGTCAAAGTTTGCATCTCATGACCTTCTTGGGTAATAGCCATGAATGGACCTATCCTCCCAGAGGGTCCCTTCAGCTGTATGATTTTATGATTCCACGATTCTATGAACTTATTACATCAGTCTTTGAGCTTGGTTATCCTATTGGCCGTCACAACATCCTATGGCAGTGGTTTCCACAAGTTAATTGTGCATTCTGTTAAAAAGCACTTCCTGTGGCTTGTTAAGAAATGTGATGTCACAGTTTATTTTAATCTCCTAAACATAATCATCTTTATTTTGTTGCTTCATTGACTACTGGCAGATTGCACAGTCACTCAAGCTGAGATCTGCAAAGCCATCTAGGCATCCCAATTCCCATTATAGTCATGTGAAGCAGAGAAGGGAAACCTCCAGCTCATGAACCACTTTCCATCCTATCCCTGTCTTTTCAAGCTGTTTGCGGCTTTCCTTTGCCCAACCCACTCTCTTTTCTGCTTCCTGTCACCCCTCCTTTAAAATTCCCCTCTGCTCCCCCATCACATGCCAGGGAGTGGGATAGAACCCTCCCCTCTCACATGAAGTGAGAGCAGCCATGTTTCCAACAGTGGGGAAATTTTAAACAGCCATGAATAGTAGATGGATTTGAGCTGTGGGGTGGGGGGAAAGGAAGAATGTAAGCCTGCCTGTTTCTTTATGTGCTGCCTGTATATTTTTGAGGAGGCAAGCACTGGCAGACTCCATACAGTCATGTCCCTTTCTGATGGAACCGACCCCTTATGGAGTGTTGTGACATCATACCAGCTAATTTTAAATTGTTGTCCTGCCTCTCAGATAATACCGCCTAGCCTTCTCAGGGTAATACCAAGGATTCTGCTTGATTCAAGGATCTGCTTGGGGCAGTCTTGCGTAGGTCCATGCAGAAGGCCAGTTGCTATGGTTACCCTGACACTCTGGGTGAAGCTCCTATTGCCACTGGCTTTGTCAGGGCCCCAAAAAAGGGGTGGAGTGAAGAGTTTCTCCCATCCCTTTCTGATGTGGGCCCACCCCCTTCAAAGCATCATGACATCACAACACTCCACAGGGGATGCAGCCACATTGGAAAGAGCCGGGAGAGTCCCTTTGCCATGTCCCCTCCAGGTCAGAGCTTCTAAGAAGGTGGCAAGTTTCCAGCAGTTGGGGTAGCACCAGATTTGGGATCGTGTGGAAAGATATAATGGAACCCACAGATCCTTCCCTGGCCAGACCTTGGATTCTGTCACAAGGATGAGCTCCCACCTGATGAAGCTTATTTTGCCCAGGGGTCTCCTTGAGATGACTACCAATGCACAGATCCTGGGGTAAAGTGTCAGGGCAATCTAAGGCCAGGATTCCCAGTGCCGTGCACCTGGGAGAAGCCTGCTGCCTTAGACTGAACCCAGCTATAGCCGCTCTACTGCTCCTTCCCTTCTAGATTATCTCCACTCCATGGCGGTTTTTACACATGCACAATTATTCCAAAATAAGTCCAGATTTGTCATTCCTGAATTGTCATTCAGGGATAACTGTTCACATGATCATTAACATTCTGGAAAAAGCACTAAGCATTTCTCTATGACAGGAGCAGAGGGGCCTCCAGTCTGGGATAAGCGTTTACACATTCACTGTTCTGGATTTATTTAAGTCTGAATTAAATAAATTCTTGAAAATCAAGATGTATAACTCTGAATTCAAACCAAAATCCAGAGTGATTCATACTGGGATCTACATTTACACAAACACTTAAGTCTGGATTTAGAGGTGTTTTGTTTACTTCGGATTAATGAATGTGTAAAAGCAGCACATGTCATCTTTCTTGCTGGACAAGCCCTTAGGGTGGAGGTCTGAGTGGAAAACAGGCACAGACTGAGAGAGATCACTCCCTTTCTGGGCACACACACCTAGAGCAGACCAACCAGGATGACCGCTTAAACAAACAAACTTTGCTAAGGACAGGGTAGCCGTCAGAAGTCAGGTACGGTACAGAAAAAAGCCCAAGGCAGGTCAAATATAACAGTCCTACAGTTCCGTTCTTTGGTGGGTGACTCCCTCCCTCGGTGCTCCCCAGTTGGCCAGGAAAAGGGTCCACTGCAGGGCTGAGTCAGCTCTCCAAGCTGCACTCCAGCCCCGCTTTCAAGGTAAGTCCCCAGGTAGCTCATATTCGTTATTTCAGGTACAGATCATATATTCCCCCCAGCCAGCAAACCTGGGCATTATTTAAAGCTCCCTGGACCCCCTCCCTCCTGGGTCATGGCTCTGCTCTCTGAGCATGCCCAGAGTGTTAGAAACCAATTCTATTAGCTGCTCCCACATGTCCAGTTTATAGCATGTCCATGTTTATTCCAAAACAGTTCTTTGCTATGTCACTTCATCACAAAAGCAAAGAAACTTTTTGCTGGAGCAGAATTGCCTAGGAGCTGAAATTCCCCATAGGGTAGAGTTTCCCCACATTCTTTCATGGGAGAGTTCCTAAAATGAGCAGAAGGGAACAACTCCCGCATTAGTGGGCGATACCCACTGAAACTGATCCCACGAAACTGGACAAGGCGGGGCTTCCATAACCTCTGGTTTTCCTATTGTAATAAGTGTGGCGTCGAAGTCATGGTGAACATGAGCTATTTTATCTGTGAAGTAATCAAACGTGTCACAGCAGGCACTGGAAAACTCCAGTTCCAGGGGAGGGAGGCCGGACTGACCAGCCCCCTCACCACTTGGAAAAGTTCAGCTGGACGAGACTTCGCAGATGCTATGAGGGCAGCAAAAAACTCCTTTTTTGCTTCCCACACAGTCACAGCATAGGCTCGTAAACTAGCTCCATGTCACAATCTGTTGGCTCCACCTCCGCTTCAACTGCCACCCTTCTTGCTTCAGCTGCCGCAGATCCTCAGTAAACCAAGGAGGCCTGCGGTGCTGATGCTTAGAGAGCGGATGTCTAGGAGCTGTCCTGTCGATGGCCTCAGTCAGCAAGATATTCCAAAGAGCAATGAGGCCATCATGATCAGAAGGTAACTCCCCTAGAGCATTCCGGAACCTCTTTTATGACGCTCTTTTAGTGGAAGGTTAGGGGACTTTTGCTGTTCAGGATATTAAGAACAAAACCCATTCATTGTCACACTTTAAGAACAAATCATTGGGAATTATCCTGAGTCCAGTAGAGCTAAAATGAAAACCATATTGTAGGCTACACCACTGAATCTCTCTCTTGCTGAATCCCAGAAGGCTGTGCTCATTATATTCTCCAAAGGGGTTCTATTCGGAGCAATGGCCACGGGTCAGGTAATGGTCTCTGGCACAGGAGAGCTGGGAGCAAATTCA
The DNA here is from genome assembly GCA_003113815.1 of Sphenodon punctatus. Lineage (NCBI taxonomy): Eukaryota > Metazoa > Chordata > Lepidosauria > Sphenodontia > Sphenodontidae > Sphenodon > Sphenodon punctatus. The sequence goes on along the minus strand of QEPC01002403.1, from coordinate 4,180,290 downwards.
TTAAACGGTTTGCAGAGCTTGCTTTGCTTCCACGTACAGGCATTAACCCGCACGCCTCCAAGGGGTATAGTCATATTCTGCACCTCAGCAAGAGATCTAGTTCTAGTCTAGCAATGAAATGTGTCTGCCAATATGTATTCCTGAAGATTATTCACACATTCATTCAGAGGAACAAACTATCCGGATAAATCTTTCTTGACCATGCGATAATTCAGTTATTTCATAATGGTAATATGGTCACTTCGTTTCTTTTGCTTTTGATATGACATTTTCTTTATTTGGTGTTTTGGCACTTCAGTCATTTTAGTGCTATTTAGCACAGGGGTGGTCAAGATATCAGTTGCAGATGACTGGTCAACTGTGAACAATGCATGTGGGGTCCCCAATTCTTTGGCGGGGGAGGGGGGGGCAATGGCATGGGATGAAGGGAGTTCCCTGCCCCTTTCTGGCATAGCCATGCCCCTTTCCAAGCATTGTGAGATCACATCATTCAAAAAGGGGTGGGGCAAAACTGCCCTCCTCATGTGAGGTGGTAGACCACCCTGGGCATAACAGATATCTAACCAGGAGAATCTGACCTTCCCTGATTTAGCACTGTTGTATGCCATACTGTTGTGCAACAGCATGATCCATAATAGCACTAAAATAGTGCCAAATGAAGTACCTACCTACACCAAAATATCAAATAAACAGTTAAGCAAGTTATAAAACCAAAATAACCAAAATGAACATCTGAATCAGGAAGTGATGCAAGACGTGAGATTCAGAACAACCAAATTTACTTAATTTGGTATTTGTTTCAGCCCTATTCTAGTCCTCCTGGTATCAGGAGCAATTCCTCATGGGTCCTCTTGCTATCCTCTTTCACGTCTGACCGTGCTGGACAATAGAGGTTCGATTCTCTCTTGCACAGGCCTCTGGGTAGTAGACTCATTCTCCTTTAACTGGAACAGAACCATTCATGTTCCCATTCCTTCACTTCACAGTGAAGCTCAGGAGGACCCAAAGGTTGTATGTCAACCAGACTTGTCTTTCAATTTTCAGACAGGCCTCCCCTTGAATCATGGGTGGAACTTGCAGTGAATTAGTTGAGTGGAGTTCGCGAGTGTTCTCCACCTCATCACAAATCCCTTCTGTTGCACATAACTTTGTTCTTGAAAAGGTAGAAGCATGTGGCTCTGTGGTGTTACCCCCATCCCTGCCATCTTGATTCACAGGGATGGTATTCGTAGGATGGACAGCAGCAACACATCCCTTGTCCAGCCGAGATTATCTGGGGAAGAGAGTACAGGCTGAAGATGAATGATCATGGAACTCCTTCTATGATGGGGATCCATCATCAGGGGACATGAATGGTCCCCTGGCAGTGTGACACCATCAGAGTCGGAAATGGAGAGGCTCACTCCTGGCCTCTAGAGGTAGTCAGGTAACTGGGTAGGGTTGCCAGACATCCAGAATTGTCCTGAATAGTCCAGAAACCATTTTGTTTTCCAGTGTCCAAGGGTGATTTCAGACGTGACGATATCACAGTGAACCATGCTCAATTCCGCATGGTGGCTGTGATAGCGTCACGTCTGTTGGGGGAAACGGATGTTTCCCCCCAGATGTTACCACGGCTGGGGATTGCATTCGACACGTGAGCAGCCAAAGCGGGGGGACCAGAGGCCGCCGCGTGTCTAATGCAATCCCATGCCGGGGTGAACCCCGGCGTCACGTCTGGTCGGGCGCCACGGCTCGGGATCACCGGCGGGACCCCGGGCCATGGCGAATCCGGCCCGACGTGGTGGCCTCATTGGCCCCGCCGCCCGCCCGTCTCCCCGGAGGGCGGGAGGCGGGAGCGTGGAGGGGGCGGGGCTGTGCGGCCGCATGCTGCACCGCGCGGCCCCTCCCCCTCCCAGATTCCCCGCCGGGATCCCCCCGGCACGTCTGTTGCGGCGTGATGGGGTGACCCCGGTGGGGAATGACTAGGGTGATTTCGGTACGGGGCCAATGGGCCCCGTTACGTCTGAAATCACCCCAAGATGACCCCTATCCAGGACAGTATAATGTCCACTCCAGGTAAAGCTCAAGATGTACAAGCCAGGCTCTTAAATTGGTGGGATGCATTGGAAAATGTACCATTGCCAGTAGATATAAATAAACTGAGACCACTTGACACTTGTCAATGCTGTGCCTTTCCCCCAACTTTCATTCATGTAACCATTCCCAACCAGCACCTTCCCTATCCCCATGCTTGGCTGGGGAATGAACAGAACCTCTGTGCTCATCGAGTCACTGCACCCCTAACAAGGTCATGGACAGTCAGCTTGATTGCTGCATTCACCCGTGGCCAACTCACTCACATTGTGATTATATACATTAGTGTACAAATAACTGAATTATTGTCTTTTTCCATGTTAAACTGATTTTTGAAATAATTGTCAGCTACATTTTTAATGAAGTCATATATTTGCTCAAACCATGAACAAATTGTGCTTTATGAGACACCTGTTAATTACCTATCAAAAGACATAACTGTGATGTACTGTCCCTCTAACGAGTTTGATATCTCTTTACTGACTTATCCCAAGCAGAGCTTTACTTACTGTCCCTGTTAGTTTGCCAGAACAATAAAGTAGCCTATCCACCCAGAAATGGCTGTTTTGCAGCCAGCTCCTGTGCCTCAGCAGCCTTCTCTCAATATGCCCACAAATACAATATTGGCCACAAGGATGGGCTAATAGTACTCCAACCATGTGGCTTGGCTGGCTGTCAGTTTATAGTCACCACAAATGCGAATGGATCCATTGTGCGTGTTCTGAAGCCAGCCAGATAGATCTGTTCATGTTTGTGGTGACTATAAACTGAAATACAATAACACAGGAAATTGGCGCAAGGAGAGGAGGACTACCCATGTGACACTCTACTGGCTGAGCATTGTGTCTAGGAATTTCCTATAAATGATCTGGCAACCCTAGACTGGGGGGTCCTCTGGATCAGCAGAGTTTGGAGAAAGCCTAGTAGCTGCTTCTGCAAAGAAGGGAGTGGCTCCCTGATGGAACATTCAGGGGTGAAATTCCATGTGGGGGTTTTTCCTTCCCTTTAATCCCAGTGCCCTGGAACGTTACCATGCAGCTGGGAATTTAATGGATTATATCAGGGTTGTCCAAACTGTGGTTCAGGAGCAGCATGTGGCTCTTGGGCAGTTCAAATGTGGCTCTTGGCCACAGCTGGTCCTGGCCCCCATGTTGCCTTAATGGTCCTGTGTCTTAGTTACTTCATTACACCCGAGCCTCAGCATATGAATCGCATCTGCTCCTTAGAATCTCAACAGCCAGGACTGTGGAGCACAGTTTCACTAGCCAATCACAAAGCAAGAGAGGTTTGTGTGCCCATCTGCATGTGTGTCTTGCAGCCCTCGGCCATATAAGGACTTTGGGTGTTTTCAGACAAGCGCCTACCCACCCGGTGCCCGCTGTGCTTGTGTGAAAACCCCACTGGTAACCAATGGTTAACCAGCAAACACTGGGTGGGTAATGCGCTTATCTGAAAACACCCTTTGGTACGTGACTCTTGGATTTTGAAACTTTGGCCACTCTTGGATTATAGACTTTCTGGGGAAAGTATAACTCAACCGTTGGCATGGCAGAGGAATCTCTTTCTAATTGCGTTGTGATCTACCATGTTACTTCAGATTTATCAGAACCTCCTGAGCTCAGTAGAAAGATACAGCTATAACTGAGTATAGACTAGCCCAATGTAGAAGACTGATGAGAGAGATGCTTCCAAAATGAGGTCTTTTTACTCAAGCTATACTTTTTGCCATTGATGTATGGTTCTGTGGTGGTATTAATGAGCTGGCAATCATTCCAAAGGTCTGCCTCCAACTCAGAATTTAAAGACTGTTGCTTCCAAATGTTATGAGTTATTCTAATTCAAATTGCTGTCTTACTCCATGTTGCGCCTTTGATGATTGCTCTGTCCCATATAGCTTTTAGGCTATTCTGTGTCACAAACACTATATAGAAGATGATTTGGTTTGGTTTTGTTTCCTGAGGGCTTTAAAAAAAATAGCCTCAAACCAAATTTTGCACACTTCACATGTCACACAGGGGTTCTTCAAATCAATTATGGCAAGGGTCAAAGATCAGAACTTTGAGGGGATCTGAAGCAAGGTCTCCAACCTTCTTCCTCTCCCCAGAAAAATCCTGCCATGCTTGATTAAAGCTGGTGAGCAGTGGCACACAGATGAATGAGTGAACATTTTTTTAAATGAAACTGCTGGGTTGTGAAATGAATCACGGCAAGGTTCAGCACAGATTTTTGCAAGATAGGATGCACTTTGAGCCAAAATCAAACTTTAATCCTTCCTATAGGTTTTTAAAAAAAATGTTTATTTGGATTTTTAAATGTGCCCTTCTCTGAAGGCTCCAGGCAGTTTACAAACAATAATATAGCCTATAAAAATGTAAACTGCATCGAATTCCCATTAAAACCAATCCCTGAACCCTCTTCCCACCTGCTAAAGCCTGGCCAAAAAGAGGCATAGGAATGGAGGGGAGCTCAAGAATCATCTAGTCCACGCCCCTGTACCAGCGCAGGGTTCACCATACTCAAACTAGCTGCACATAAAAGGGTCTTACATTGTTCCTGGAAAATGCTGAGGCTTGGGGCATTGGCAGACCTCCAGGGGAAGGGAGTTCCAAAGCTGTGGAGCAGCCCCCAAGAATGCCTTGCTAAGTGCCCTTGCTGTACAGGCTTGATGCGGCGATAGACCTTGCAAGAGGGTGCTCCTAGCTGATCTTAGGGAGCATGATAGAACATGATCCCTATGAGGATATTAAATAAACTATAGCAGCCAAGAGCGTCCCCACTCACAGTGGAAAGCACTGTCGTTCGGCCATTGACACCAATAATGGCTAAGCACAGAATCCAATATCTATTAATATGTATGTTGTGCAGACATCCAGCTTGATTTTAATGAGCATCCTGTTGTGATATCATTGGTACCCTGACTGGATGAAGTAGGCGTTTGGCAAAAGAAAGTAGGAGAGGGCTGGAGGATACCTTTCTTCTATAAGGGGCATACTTTAAAATGAGGGACATCTGGAAGTTATGTGGTGATAAAATGGATGCTCAGGAAAAATAAAGCCATTGCAGAGAAACGAAATGATTTTTTTGCATTGGTCTTCACTGCAGAAGATGTTGGAGAGGTACCCACCCTAGAACAATTCTTTGTAGGTGATGAATCAGAAGAACTTCACAAATTAATATGATTCTAGAAGAGGTTTCGGAGCAGATTGACAAATTTAACAGTAACATAACAAGTCACCAGGACCAGATGTTATTCACCCACGTGCTCTGAAGGAACTCAAAATGAAAATATGAAATTTTAGTATTATGTAACCTATTGTTAAAATTTGGGTATTGGAGAGTGGACAAACCTAACGCCAGTATTTTTAAAATGTTACAGAGACAACCCTGAAAACTACAGACCGGTGAGCCTGATGTTGGTGCCAGACAAATTGGTGGAAACAGTTGTAAGAAATAGAATTATTGGGCATATTGACAAATATGACACCAACATGATTTTAGCAAAGGGAAATTATGCCTCGCTAATTTCTTGGAATTCTTTGAGGGTGTCATCAAGCATATCCATAAGGGTAACACAGTTGATATAGTGTATCTGGATTTTTAGAAAGCATCTGAGATGCCCCTCATGAGAGAGACTTGAGAAAACCATGTAATCATGGCATAAGAGGCAGTGTCCTATCATGGATTGATAACTGGTAAAAAGATAGCAAACAAAAGGGTAGGACTAAATGGTCAATTTTCACAAAGAAAAGAAGTAGTGGAATGCTCCAGGAGTCTGTACTGGGACTGATGCTGTTTAATATATTCATTAATGGCCTGGAAAAGGGAGTAAAGAGTGAGGTGATCAAATCTGCAGATGACACAAAGTTATTCAAGATAGTTAAGACCAACATGGACTGTGAGGAATTACAGGAGGATCTTGCACAGTTGCGTGACTAGACAACCAAATGGCAGATGAAATTCAATGATGGAAAGCGTAAAGTGATGTGTATAGAAATTTTTTTTATATTTATCTATATCTATATATCTATATGATGTTGGGTTCTAAACTAGATGTTACCATGCAGGAAGGAATCTTGGGAACACTGTAGACAATTCATTGAAAACCTCAGCGCACAGAGCATGGTGTGTAGCAGTGTGTAATAAAAGGCAAACAGAAGGTTGAGAATTATTTGAAGAATGGATAATAAAACAGAAAATATCATAATGCCTTTATATAAATCTATGGTGCAGACACTCCTTGAATATCATGTGCAGTTCTGTTTGCCCCATCTTAAAAATGATATAGTGGAACTTGAAAAGGTGCAGAGAAGAGCAACAAAAATGATCACGGGTAAGGAATGGCTTTTGTATGAGAGGCGAGGCTTGATAGGCTCGGGTTCTTCAGCTTAGAGAAGAGATAACAGAGGGGAGATATGATAGAAATTTATAAAATCATGAGCCAACACAGAATCAAATTCCTAGGGGCAGATTCAAAGGGATGGACCTAGCAACCCAGTGCCATCTTTTGAAATTCAAATAAGCTTGCATTCAAGGTCCCCAGTGACAACCTCTCTCCCCATTACATTTTAATTTCTATTGCCATTTGCTAGTATTTCAGTCTTACCATTAAATGTCCTGGAACCCCCCAGCTGTAGAGAAGAGTTGGCTTGCCTCCAAGTTTTGACTTTTTTGTGTGTGTTTAGTGGCTGTGGTTAGAAATCCAGTATTGTTCCTGGGAGCTAGCAACCAATAAGATTTTATATTGCTGAGGGGGGGAAATGATCAAGATTTCCAAGAAATAATGAGTAACATTTCAGGTTGCACACACACCACAGTTAAACCAATGCTAGCTTGTATAGTTTATATAACATGGCTTACCAGCTGCGGCCATCATGAGATTTAATTTAGCATATCCTCGGTGACACTTTTTAGTTCTAGGTCAGACAATCTAGTGAGCAGAGGCATCATTCCTGCCTTCCCTTGCACAGCCAGATTCCTACTGATGTTGATGGGTCATGATTTAGCTGCAGGACTGGCCCCATGCTGTGCTGGATCTCAGTGGGAGTCCTGCGCAGTCTTGGTTCAGGTTCATTTTCTCCATCTCGTGACTGGTTTGAAGCCCTGCTGTGCACAGCACTCCTTGAGAGTTACATGCATAGGGGGCCTTCAAGTCCTCACCTTTGCTAAGAGTGGAAAGTTAGACTCATGTAAGGTACATTTTCATCCTTTGCTCTCACGTGCATGGACAGTTCAATTGATTTGGAGAGGACTCTTCACATGAGCTCACCCATAGCATGGAGCAGAAAACCTCTGTGTTTTTAGACAAGCACCTCCCCACCCACTATCCACCGATCACCCACACACCATGCATGTTGCAGGACTTCACTGGCCCCCGCCCTATGCAGCCCCACAACATGCACGATGGGTAGGGAGGCACTTGTCTAAAAACACCCTTACTCTCTGTAATGTGAAGTCATTTTGTGTGTAACGGTATATCTGAAATTCCCTCCCTGAACACATACAGTCTGTCCCCTTCCTCCGGACCTTTAAATCCCTCCTACAAACCTACCTTTTCTGTCAGATTTCCCTAGCTCCTCACCCCCACAGACGGCTCACTGATGCTTCCTCTACTGTCCTGTCATTCAAGACTCCTCTTCCCCGCTCTGTAATTAAGCTAAGTATGAGCACCTGCGACTTCTCAGCTTCATTAATGTATCCCAGTCTTTCCCTATCTGCCCCTCTCCCTTGTCTCCCCTCCCTTCTCCAACCTAGATTTTAAGCCCCCGTGCCGGTTTCTAATAAATGATTGTTCAGCATTATGCACATTACTGGTGCTGTATAAATAATTAATTAAAAATCAGTAATATTCTGTGCTCCTTTGAAATCTAAATCTCTCTTTTCAGCAGTCTCTCTCAGTGCAGTTTCACCAATAACCGAGGCCTGAATTTTCCAACATGGGTGTCTAAATTCAGCCTTTTATGTGTATAGTTTAGCACCTAAATAGGTGACCTCATTTCCAAAGATGCTGCAAGTTTTCTCTAGATATTTCATTTTGGGTTTGGGGCATTTTGGTATTTCAGTTACATCATTTTTGGCAATTGTGCATTCTCAATAGTGCTAATATTGCTGAAATGACATCGACCCTTTTCAAACGGGCATGGGTGCAGGGGGGATGGGTAGCAGTGTATGCACCTCAGCGTGGGGGCAGTGCAGGGGGGTCGGTTACACAGACACACACCCATCTCATCCCCCACGCACAGAACTGTCCAGGAATAGTCCCATCTGGGAAGCCTAAGTTAACTGAAAATTTAGTGGGATACAGGTCTGTTAGACAGTTACTTTCTTCCATATCCATAATTTAGTGGGAAATGTTTCTCTCACATCCCCCACTGTAATTATGCCCATGTTACTAAGGGAAAAACATTCATTCAACTCTTCTTTGTTGCTAAAATTGTCATGAGGCCAAAATGTGTCCTGGAATCCATGTAGAGGAAGCCAGTGGAAACCAGTAACACCACTGGAGCTTGGGGCAGAATTTGACTTGAAAGCTGATTCTATAGTACTATACTATTCCTTTGCTGTAGTACACCCTTTTTATGGGGAGGTTACATTGGGTGACAGAGTTGGAACAAATGAAAAAGCTGCTGCTTATGGTTCAGGAGGAGGAGGAGGAATCTGACTCCCAGGTCTTGCAGAGAACCTCTGACAAAGATCAGATTTTATGTCATCTGTTATAATCCTATAGTGCACCTAGGTCACTGTGCTAGGCCCTGCATACAGAGGACAGACACACTCCATGTAATGTTCGCTTTAAGGAAAGACAACCAAAATGGCAACAGCAAACCCTCCATTGAGATCATACCAGAACTCCTCTCTTCTCTGAAAAACGCCTGCTGAAATCAGTTGCCATTGTATGTATTTTTGCAAAATTTTACCCTTGCTCTTCCAAACCAATTTTTGGAAGTAATAATACCACTGAAGTCAGTAAGACTGCTCATCAGTAAATAGTTTCAGGATAGCAGCCTTTCTTAATTGAGACATCAGAACATAGGTAGTGCAAGGCTGTCCATCCAGCCTAACATCCTGTCTCTGACAGCAGCAGATTTGGTTGCTTCAGAGAAGTGCACAACAGATCACAATGGAGCAATCCATTCCCTGCTATTTACTTTTAGCCCCCAACAGTCCGAGGTCTCACCCCTGGATCGACTTGATCAAATAGCTGCCTATGAATCTCTTCTCTAAGAAGTTGAAGTAACAGGGAGGAAGGGAGGAGAGTACAGGTGAGAGCAGGGAAACCCAAATCTCTTAACTCTTTCCAGACAATAGAATCAATGTTTTAGTCTCCAACAAGCTGTAAAGGCTTTATTGACCATCAAACTCTTTGTACACTTAAAGTGCTATTGTCATATACTGCATTCCAGAAACAACGTAAAGCGTTTCGGTTTAGGCAGACTTTTGGGGATGGACATATTTAATTCGAGGAAGGGGGTTCCTTGTTTCTTTTAATGTATTATGTATGTATCTGTTTTTATATTATTGCAATCTACCCTGAGCCTGCTTTTTGTGGGATGGGTGGGATAGAAATTTAAATAAATACGTCTAAAGTGCCTGTCTGGTTGTATGCTTGAGGCCTTCTAGATTAGATTTCATGCATGCAAATGAGCTGGGTGAGGAAGAAGGAGGAGTGGTTCATCTGTTGATGATATCACAATCAACATCTCACAGTGGCCTAGGGTGTCCAGGCACCCTCACCAAGTTTCGCTTGGGATCTCTAGGTTTTCAGACATCATCTCTGGGCTCTGGGAGAAGCTCCTATTTCCACAGGTGATCCAAGGGCATTCTGCAAGAATGTTTCCAGTGTAGGGGGGCAGGGCCTGATTGGAAAGGGGGTGGGACAAGTAGACCTTCTCCTGTCCCTTTGCTGTGATCCTGCCCCACCTGTAGTTCAGCAGCGTGACATTACCTGCCCTGAAGGGGGTGTGAGCACATCAGGAGTTGTAGCTACATCAGAAAGGGGCAGGAGATTCCTTTTCCCCCTTCTAATAGGGTAATTCCTCTTTTCAAGTGAAAGCCTCCGAGAACAGGCTCTCTCTACAGTGATTGGACAGCAGCATCTGGGGCAGTGTGGAGCGTGGCAGCTTGAGAAGGATGACATCTGAAGGCAGTGCTGGGGGCAATGGGGGTGGGCGGTTGAGCAATTGAAGTGCCTGAAGGGCAACAGTGCTTTGATATAGGACAATACCTCAGGCCACTCTTAAAAGCCTTTGTGCTTATAAAATTGCATGGGTACTACTAGGAATGGGCAAACAGAAACGAGTTCGGAAATTCAGTTCGGTTCGAAAATCGAGTTCGGTTCGGAGGTTCGGTTTGGTCGACCAAACTATTCGAGTTCGGTCCAAACTCCGAACTTCCGAACAGAGTTCAGAAATTCAAACCCCATTGAACTAAATGGAATATTATCTTATAGGGATGGGCGAACAGAACCGAGTTCGGAAATTCGGTTCGGTTCGAAAATCAAGTTCGGTTCGGAAGCTGGGTCGAGCGAACTGGTCGAGTTCAGTCCGAACTCCGAACTTCCAAACCGTGTTCGCCCATCCCTAGGTACTACACTTATTGCTGTGAAAGCTCTGATAAGTGTGACTCTATAACACACACTGTGCATCCTCCCAGTCCTCATTTTCTTCTTCAGCCAGACCAAAACAAATAAAAGTTGCCAGTTTGGCAACTTCAACGCTAAGCCATTTTGCAGAGAAGACAGGCCCAAAAGTCAAGACATTACAATATTCTTTTCAAATACAAATGAAAGTTAAATTTTAAAAACGCCATGAGCCGGATTCTCAGTCACTGCAAATGGGTGTAGCTCTGTTAGCTTAAAGGGAACTAGAGCAACTTATGCCAACTAATGATCTTGTGCCATGGTTTTAGTGAAAGCAGTTATGGGCATGTGGTTTTAATCTCATCGAAGGCCATGATCCACAAGTCACTTATTCTAGAGTAGTCCCATTGAAGTTCTGCAGTGTTTGTGGATGTCGGCCCTAATAATTTCTAATTCAAGCATACTCAAGAATTTTGACTGGCTTTAAACATAAAAACAGGGTAAATTCCAACTTCTCTCTCAGTCATTTCCAAATGTATGGCAAGAAACTTCAGAAAACCAAGTCCTGAAGCCATTTATCATCTTGACACAAATTCAAAGTGTCTGGAATCCACATACCATCCATAACCATTTCCAAACCCTGAAATGCAAAGCGGATTCTTTTTTCCATTTCACAGGAAATTGAATTGCTGCTTTGCCTTCAGCTCTTAACGGCTAAGTTGAGAGAAGATGGCAACTATATTTAACTTCCCCCTCTTGCGTATCTGCTGATTGCTTTCTCATGTTTCTTTTCCAGACCTTTGGTGCCGACGACGTTGTGTGCACAAGAATTTATGTAAGGGAGTGACGCATCACCAATTTCCTTCTCATCAGGGATGAAGTGGAGGATTAAGAGGCAGATGTTGTGAAAAAAAATCCTGCATCGTGAATATCTGTGTGTGCCGTTCCTATTGCCGCGCTGTACGTGACTGTGTGTGCATCTCTCCACTCCCTGTCGACTCTTAACATGTCTCTCGCTTTTGTTCTGCACAAACACTCATCCTTTTGACTCTTATGCCACTCCTTTCCTGTTTACTTTGTATTTTGTAGCTCCAAACTTTGTATGGTTTGATCAGTTATTAAAATTTAAGACCATAACTCATGGGTCTGAGATTAGTGTGTTTTCAGATGGAAAGCTTTGTGAGTAGGCTGGATCACCACAGCCCTGTGTTGAGGATGCTACACTGGAGGCTCTACTGGAGGCTCCTTGAATGCCTCCCATGGATTCCTGGAACACACACACTACTATCTGCCTATAGCATCTGCATTCCCCCCCTCCTCAGCCCCTTTCTCCCAACCTTCAAATCACTCCTAAAGCCTACCCCTTCTCTCAAGCTTTCCCTTGCTCCTCACCTCGATAGATTGCTCCACCGATCCGTCTCTTTTTACCATCTTAGCCCTCCCCTTGTAACCAAGCTAAGTATGTGCACCTTCATGCACCTTGGGAACATGTGCAAGCATATGTACCTTAGAAACTGTGCAACTGGAGCAGCAGTTCCCAAACGTTTTGCCTGTGTGGTCCATGTGATCCCCACGTATCTCTCTCCTCCCTTCTCCATCCTAGGTAACAAGCCCCACAGAGCAGGGGCCCTCTCTAATCATGACTGTGCAATTGGAGCAGCAGTTCCCAAACATTTTGCCTGTGTAGTCCCATTTTGAGTCTTAAATATTATTATTATTATTATTATTATTATTATTATGAACATTTGTATAGTGCCAGTCGTGTACCTGGCACTTTACAGAACATAGAAATAGACGCGGTCCCTGCCTGTGGCTTACAATCTAAAAGACAAGGAGGGGGAGACAGGGAGAGGGGACAGTAGGAGAGACAAGGGAGAAAACAAACAAACATTCAGGCAGCTGCGTAGTCTCAGGTGCACGTGCTTGACTTGGTTACAATCAGGTTGGTTGCAGCAGTCTGCAGAGGAGGGCAGACAGAAGTATTTGGGGAACGACTAGCAGGCACTGGGAAAGGCAGTGAGGAAGAAGTGGGTCGTGGGATGCGGAGCGGCTGGGTTTGCAGGGCTTGGATAGGAGGAGGGGGAGGGGAGGGGGGGCTTGCAGGGAATGATCCCATGGCCCCAGATAGCAGCAATAAAGACATGCAAAATATATCAAATATCAATCAGAACCATGATCCATAGATGGTGTGCCGCACCCCAGGAGGAGGAAGCTTCAAAGGGTGGGACCATATCAAAAGGGGTAGGACAAAGGGGCTGCCACACTCCTTTCTGATGTAACCCCAGTCTTTTTAGAGAGTCTTGATGGACTAATGTTCCCAGGGGGTAAGACCACATCAGAAAGACCGTGGGGAAAAGGGGCCATGATGCCCCTCTTCTGATGTAACCCCATCATTGCAGAACATCTTGATTCTCCATAGGGGCAGGACCATGTCAGAAAAGAGGCAGGAAAATCCCTATGGCTAGCCCCCTTTCTGACACAGCCACTCCCGGCACATCTGGTAGCTCCAGTTCTCTGGGTTAGCCACAAACACCCCTGGCTGACCCAGATAAAACCATGGCTTCACCCAGAGGGGATGGGGGTTCCTGACTGACCCATCATTTGAGGACCTTGAATTCAGGGCAGTCTTTGCACTCCTGGGAGAGCAGAAAAAACAATTCAGTTCAGCTGTCATGAGAATCCTGCAGAAGGGGTAGGCAAGGTCTAGTCTTTCATTTTAATACTAGCACATGTCTGTTTTCCCCATCCCCAGAGTTGGAAGTTGCTCATCATGCACAACAAGGCCACAGCTTTATTGACAGGGCCACAACACCTAGCAATCATTAGGTCTGAAATAGTTATCTACCACTATCCGGTAACCAGCCAGATCCACAGTATCTGATGCATTCCGGCAAGAACCAGTTACCAAACAGTATTGGTTTATTATTGTTCGGCAGTTTAACCAGTTAAACTATTTTACCAGTTTGCCACATTAGCACATAAAACCGCAGTGTGCCATTTACTGTATTGCCTAGAATACCTTCTCCATTTACTCCTTCTCCTCTCTGGATCTGGTTTCAGACTAGTAACAGTAACGTCTGGTTACATGAGGCAATACAGTAATGGTAATACAGTAAAACCAGTTAACCATAGTGGTATTAGCTGGTTATCTGTTTTGTTAGCCAGCCATTGCAATAATTATTGGTTAACAGCTGGATAACCACCAAGCTATGTGGAATGGCAAACAAACTGTGGACAGCAAACGTACTATTCATTTCAGCTCTAGCAATCATCCTTACTGCACAAGAGCATCCTGGAGCTTTACAGAGAGCAGTGAGAATTAGGGCTTCCATCTCTGGGTTTCACCCACAGATTCATTTACTTCAATGGAGGAAGGATTGTGTCCTTACTCTCCATCATAAAGGGACAGAACTGAGAAAAGTCTACAGCTGGCTTCTGTTTCGAGGGCCACTTGTAAAAGAGAGAGAAAAACCCTTTCATAAACCCACCTTCAGTCTCAACATCCTTGTCATCCCACTGTTGGTGTCTCTGTGGGTAAGTAGGAAGAGCTTGGTTGCCTATTGAGAAGATTGCTTGGGCCCAGGGTCCCGACCCCTGGTGCTATAGGTTAACACAGAGGACTGAAGCCACATTCACATGTACAAAACTAAATTGATCTATCAAAGTCAAAGCAATTATTCAGGTTTTAGTAACCCACTGTAGTACACTCCTAAACCAGTTTAGTACCACCACCATCTATCTCCAGTGGCCGTGTAACAAACAGCACATGATGACACCAATCCCTTCACACCTTGCATTCAAAAAATTTCAGGAGAGATTCCATAGATTTCACAGCAGGAAAGACACATTGCACTGCAACATGGGACTGATTTTTATATCATGTTTGCCAACGAAAACAGAAAGGGTCCATATTACACGTTACATTTGCTTTAAAACACAAAAAGGGTTATGTCCTCCAGAGTACTCCTTGGTACATGCTTTGCCTCTTACTCCTGAATAGTGTCACTTGATGTCTGAACGATACTGAAATACAAGTGAGTCATGGACTTAAACTGATTTAGCTGTTCATGTGAACATGGCTCAACAACTTGGCTCAGAATTCAGCTAGTGTTGTTCTTGTTACAACACATGTGAATGAAATGATATTGAGTTCCAGGGGCTTCCTTCAGCTGTGCTAAGCTGCACAGGCTCCCAGCTGTGCTAAGCTGCATGATGGTTTTGTGAGAAGGGTAAGAGAAACAAAAAACAAACTAACGATGACAAGACTTCCCTAGCTAGACCAGATGGACAACCTTAACACAGAAGCAGTTCAGCAAGCCTTGTAGCAATGCGCTGTAGTGGCTTCTGCATCTTGTACTCTGCCAGGTGCCAGGAGGCCAAGAAAACTGGCTCACAAAACCTTATATAAAACATACGCTGTGGTTGCTCACCTCCATAAGTGTGCTTTCGCTACAGTCCATCAAGAATGCTGTATGTGGGGCTCTGAAATAAGGGATGTTCTCTAAAGATGAAAACCATAGAAACATAGCACTGGAGAGCTGGAAGGGACCTCAGGGGTCAACTAGTCCAATCCCCTGCCCTGAGGCAGGATATCTTATAACTACAGCATCCCAGGCAGATGCCTGTTCAGGCTTTTATTGAAAACCTCCAAGAAAGAAGGTTCCACAGCCTCCCTGGGCAGCTTCTTCCACTGCTGAACTGCTCTACCAGTTAGAAAGTTTCCCCTAATATTGAACGTAAGCCTCCCTTCCTGTAACTTAAGCCAATTGTCTCTTGTCTTATGCTCAGTGGCAACAGAAAACAAATGTTCATCTTTTTATGGCATCCTTTTAAATAAATGAAAATTGTCACCATCCCCCCTTAAGCTTCTCTTCTCTAGACTAAGCATACCCAGTATCAGCAGCTTTTCTTCATATGACTTGTATTCCAGACTCTTGATCATCTTCATTGCTCTCTTCTGAATTCTTTCCAATTTTTCCATAAAAACAAAAACAAATGCAGAGCCCCAAAATGAGCCCAATACTCCAAGTGAGAAAGTGATCAAGAGGGATGTCTAGCATCTTACTCTGCCTGAAGCCAACCATGAGATCCTACAGTGGAGGGAATCCCAAGTACCCACTCCCCCAACCCTATTTAGCTTGATTTCCTGAAATTCACTCCACTTGGGGCCATGCTGCAAGAAACATGAAATGCCAATTGGCTATGTCAATTGGAGGGAGGGTAAGAATGCGACTCAATAGATTTGGAATCAAGTAGAAATTGCTCCCCTGAATGGAGGGGAATATCATCACCCTATGGGGAATTCTGGCAGCAGGCATATTTTTAGCCAGATTTTTATCTGAGAACTAAGCCAGTGTTTCAAGAGGGGTGTGTGTGTGTGTATTTTTATTTTTTTTAAAGAAGAAGTATTTGGATTGTGATTATGGCCCCAATCTCACAGATGGATCTATCCCTGCAGTGCTTAACTTGTAAATAATAATAATAATAATAATAATAATAATAATAATAATAATAATAATAAGGTGCTGGGGCTGAAGCCTGCCTCTGAAGTCTCTCCCTTTGACCCCAGATATATGGGTGGATGGAGCTGCCCTGTCAGGTTCCATGACTCCACCAGTTCTTGCCTCTGTGTCATCAGCCCTTATTTGGGAGCTGGGGCTTCTACCACCACCAGTCAGTTGTTATGTGACAAAAGGCCCCTTGCTGCTGAATAGCTGATGGGTGGCAATAGCAGCAGCTTCCCTGTCCACTCACAGCAACCCCAACACTATCAGGAGAGAGACCCACTCACCCAGCTAAGGCTGGGTGAGTGAGTGGAAGGGGGCTGTTGTTGATGTTCATCAGCGGATTCACAGCAAGGGGAGTAGGCCTTCCGGGGAAACCCCATGCCCAATCGCAGACTGCAAAGCCAGTGGTCTGATGAGAAAAGGGCTGTTGATTGGGCAAGCTGGCTGCTACTCCAAGCCTCCCCTGGGTCTTCCAGTCTGGTGGTAACAGCACACTCGTGGCAGGACCTGGAGGCAGCTTTTGGGAGGGGCAGGAGGGGTCCCGAAGCAGGGCATAGGTGGGCCCTGCTTCAGGCACAAGTAATGGATGGCCTCCACACTGCTAGGAACATCGAGGCAGCCCTGACCACCATGGTGAGAAAGTGGGTCACACCAGGCGGGCCCTTCACTAAGGGGTGCATGGTGATGGACAACGCAACCAATATATTGAAGGCCGTCCATGAGGGGGGCTTCACTAGCATCCCTTGCGTCGCACACACCCTCCAGTTTGTGATTAGGGACGTTCTGGGCTTGCGGGAGAAGGGGATTGGGACAGGCACCCTTAGCTCCCTGATCGAGCGGGGGAGGAAGCTGGCGGGGTTCTTTAAGCGGAGCATGAAGGGCAGCGACCTCCTCCGTACAAAGCAGGCTGAGCAAGGCTCCCCAGTGCACCAACTGGTCCAGGATGTCTCCACATGGTGGAATTCCACCTTCCTGATGCTCGAGTGGTTTCTTGAGCAGAAAGGCGCCTTGCATCAGGTTCAACTGGTGACAGACAGCGGGGCACCTCCAGCGTATGATGAGGTGGAATGGGAGATACTGGCTCACACGGTCTTCGTACTCAGACCATTCCTGGCCGTAATGGAGACTGTGAGCAGCTCCACCACCGCCATCAACCAGGTGACCCCTCTGGTTCAGAGTCTCCTCAGGAGGCTGGAGGAGATTCTCCAGGGGTGGGATTGTGGCCCTGAGGGCAGGAAAATGGCCGATGAGGCGACTGACCTGGTGCGGCAGCTAAAGGAAGGACTGAAGGCGTGGCTTGATGAGCTCCTGTGGCAGGAGGAATACTTCTTGGCAACAATGCTGGACCCCAGGGTCAAGGGCAGCATGGCACACCAGACAGTGTTCTATGGGTACTGGAAGGGTGAGCTGGTGGACAGGGTCAAGCAGGCAGAGTGGGCTATGCAGCAGGATGCCCCTGGGGATGGTGGGAGTGGGAGCAGCCACCCCTTTCAGCCGGCAGGGTCTATCCCTGCCCCCAGCCCTAGCAGGAGCAGGATGAGCAGCAGCAGCACCCCTATTGCCAGCAGCAGCAGCATCTCATCTTATGTGCAGGCCACTCTGGGGAGCATGGAGTCCTGCACAATAGGGCAAGCAGCATGGCTGAGGGCAGTGGTGGAGGTGGTGCCCAGGCAGAGCTACCAGAGGGAGTATGATGGTGCCTCAGCATCCGTGGAGACCTACCTGGAGGAGGCGCCATGCATTGAGCCCAGCAGCGATCCCTTGGCCTACTGGGCTGGCAAGACCAACATGTGGCCAGCCCTGTCCAAAGTGGCCAAGGGTATATTGTCCTGCCCACCAACCAGTGTCCCCAGCGAGCGGGTGCTCTTCATGGCAGGGGAAATTTGCTCTCCACACCGCCTGCAACTGGGGGCCAAGTTGGTGTAGCAGTTGCTGTTCATCAAGGTGAACCTTCCACTGCTGGGATTCCTCGAGCTGCCCCTGGACAAGGGTTGATGGTGCAGTGGCACACGCCATCCCATGCCAGGGGCAGTCTTGGGATGGGGCTCCTCCTCAATCTGGGCTACTGCTGCTGTGCTGAGGTGCTGTCCCTCCCACCCAATGCCTGGAACCCCCCTGCCCCCCCTCCATCTCTCTCTCTTATACTAGACGGCCTTGGCCGCCTTATCCGACTGACCTCATGATGCAGGGTGGCGTTGGGAAACTGTAAGCCTGCCAGCCGGCCTCTGGCTAGATTTTATTTATTTATTTATTTATTTCTAAAATTTGTACC
>QEPC01002403.1:4147529-4160329 GCA_003113815.1 Sphenodon punctatus | reverse complement strand
GAGAGAGAGAGAGAGAGAGAGAGAGAGAGAGTCCCCACTGCTAGAAGGAAAGAGAGACACGATCACACCCATGCTATCACCTGCACTATATGGCCTGGGGGGGGAGAGAAACAGGCTCCCCGCTAGAATGAGAGAGATGGGGGTGAAGGGGGAGAGGTGTATCCAGCTCAAGCTGTCACCTGTAAGAACCAGAGAGAGCTCTCATCTGTGCTCATGCTCAATGCCCTTGGCCACATCCAGCAGCAAGCCTACCAGAATCAGATGGAAATAACACACAACATATTATATCTGCTTGCCTGTCTGTGTGCATTCCTGTAACTGCAACCACCTATCGCATGATTGAATGAAGTGTTCCCAACCAAGCACTAATTATAGGGACATCATTCAACTCCCATAGGCTGTCATTCCACTGTACCTGAAGCAGTCATGCCCATCCCAGGAACCATCAACGAGATTCTGGGACCATCATTCCAGTCACAGGGGGCTGTCATTCCATTCCACTGCATCCAGAAGCAGTCACTCCAGTCCCAAGATCTATCATCTGGGTGCTGCTGCTGCTCGTGCCTGACTGACCAGTAGCCACCAGTGCCCGCACGCCAGCCTTCCCCCCCCACCAGCCTACTCCTCCGCACCCACCCACGAATGCCCGCTGAAGCTGCTGAAAGAGCCCCTCTGACCACCAGCACCCACCGCCTGTTGCCCGCTGCCAAAGAGCCTGTCTCTCTTTCTCTCTGGCACACCCACACAGACACAAGCCCTGCCCCTCCTGGGGGGCTATCTACAAGTTGAGACCCTGCTGCTGGCACATCTTTGGGCTAATACGCTACTACATGTGCTGCCGCTGTCAGGAAGGGATCTGACAAGCTGTATATACAATGAGATTCTGCCACCTGCCAGAACTTTAGCACAGAGGGATAAAAGATTGGACGGATAAAACAAAGCTCGTAACAACAAATATAACTTTTATTAAAACTTTTTAAACACCACCACCACCACACAACTTTATAAAACCAAAACCAAACATTAATATATATAAAAAGAAAGGAAACTTAGGAGTCTACTCTGTGGGCCTGTCCCCCAGAATGCGGGGGAAAGGCAAAAGGGGTGCATGGGACCTAGGGGCAGGCATCGCGTCCTTCGCCATTTGGTAGCCATGTTGGCGGGAAAACTCCACAGCCCCTGCCGCAGCCGCCTGTCACTTGGAGACCGACTGGCAGTATGGTTCCAGGTCAGCGATCTCGGTGCAGAGGTACTGGGAATACGCCTCCACCTTCTGTTCCCGTACCGCGACCTCTTAGAACCATTCCACCAGCCAGTTCTCCATTGTCAGGGCTTGCTGCCTTAGCCCATCCATAAACTCGTGTCGGCCTCTCGACTTGGGCCAGAAAATCCCTTGCCATTTCAGACTCCTCATGAGGGGACTCCTCAGCAGAGCTGGAGGAGGGGGAAGGCCTGTGATGGCAGTGCTTCTGCCTTGCCTTCCCCCCCTTCTTCTGGTGATGCTCCTCCATGCCGGAGTCCTGCCGCATCACCGTCTCTCCATGGACATTCTCAATGTGGGCGATTAGGCCCGATGTCATCCCCTGTGAGCCCCACTTTATTTTTTTGCCACATATCTAAAGAACATGAAAAGATAGGAACATAAGAGTGCCATACTGTGTCAGACCAATAGTCTGTCAAGCCCTGCCTGCATTCTGTCTCCACAAGTGGATGGGTGGCCAATCTCTCTCTTCAGGGGACTTCCTAACAGGATATAGGGCAATCCATTTCCTGTTGTTCCAGCCCCCGTGCCTTACCTTGCATATGGCATATCTGCCTTTCAGCTTGTCATACCACCACCAGACCGCAGACCTCATGTGCCTGCTGTCTGGCAGTGGCTCTGAACCAACCCCAGGCACCAGCGGCAGGGGCGGCATCATCACCCTCTCTGAAACAGGAACACATAACAGCACCTAAATATCATGCATTTATGATGATGCCTCTAGTCCTCCCTCCTTGGGGTGCTAGGGATGGCGGCGACTGGAGAGACCCTGGCTGGCACGTGCAAATCCTGCCCTCCTTGGGGTGCTAGGGATGGCAACTGGAGACCCTGGCTGGCATGTGCAAATCCTGCCCTCCTTGGGGTGCTAGGGATGGCAACTGGAGACCCTGGCTTGGACGTGTTTGAGTGGGTGCTTCCTTCAGCTCGTGCCCACTGTCTGACTGCTGGACGAGCCACCCACATACCAGTGAGCTCACTCTAAAGGATATTCTTCTTGTCCTCAAACTTCTATGGAACAATAAACAAAAATAAAGTTTACCAACCTGGCAGCAGTGGCACCTCCTGTGCCCTCTTGCTCCTCTGATGAGGAGCCGACCTCTACCTCCTCAGAAGGTCCTGCCTCTTCCTCCTCCACCTTCACCTTCCTAAACTTCATCATTTCCCCCCTCTTTTTTATCTCCTTCCAATCCCAAAAGTCAAACACAGCCAAACAAAACAGAACCCACCAACTCACAACAAACCAGCCAAACCACACCAAGCAAACCAGTAAACCACACAGCCAGCCAGCCACAACACACACACACACGCTCTCTCTCTCCACACAAGCTCCACATACACTCAAATTTCGGGTTTCCAGTTTCTGACACAATTACGGGACCATACGAGACCGAGACTGCTTGCCCCCCTCTCCCCCGAATGTTCTACCGAACCGAACGGAACGACTGAATCCAAACTCTGTTCCCAGAACGAATGACCTAGCCCGAACCACGTTCTGTTCGCACATCCCTAGTAATCTATCACCACTAGTAGGTATTGTTTGCCAGATCTGGAGGGTTTTTTCACGGGACCTACAATATCCATCCCCACCCTGTAGAAAGGTACTTCGATAATGGGTAGGGGGTGTAGGGGCACCTTTCTTGGATCGTTCCCTTTCTTGTTCCTCTGACAGGAGTCACATACCTGACAGAATACTCTAATGTCTCCTTTCATGTCTGGCCATTCAAAATTCAATTGTAGCCTTTGCAGTGTTCTCTTTACTACTAGGTGTCCAGCAAAGGAAGAGGAATGTGCCAGGTTAAGCAAGGCCTCTCTAAACTTTTTGGGCACCACCAGTTTCCTGAGCTGATCCTCCCCTTTCTTATCACTTCCCTGGGGTAGGGTCTTGTAAAGCAACCCGTGTTCCCATGCATATTTCGCCCCAGGTGATTCACTTGGAGCTCCCTTATCAGCTGCTTCCCTGATTCCCTGTAAAGTCACATCATTTGTCAGTTCTGCTCTGAAATCAGTTTGTGTTGCAGTTAATTTTTTTCTTGCGTACTCTAACCTTGGGTCTGTGTCTTGTTCATCCCCATGTGGGCCAAAGCTCCCCAGGTCCCCTTCTGGGTCTGTCTTGACCACATCTGCTGGCTGGGTTTGGGATTCAGTTTGGGCCTGGGCCTGGTCCCCATTGGAGTTCAGGGTTTGAGGTGCAACCTGTTTGGGGCTCTCAGAGTCTTGCTGCCTCTCTCCCTCCCTTTCCAGGTCGCTTTCTGGCTCCCCATGTTCTTGAGATTGCTTTTTCCACCCTCCCGTTCAACAACCATTTGTTTATTGCATTCCCCACCAGCATCTGATGCTTTGCAGTTCTGGGGAGCACAGCCACCTTGATTTGTCCCTTTACCCCCTCCCATTCCAACTCCACCTCAGCTGTGGGGGTTTCAGTTTCCTGTCCCGCGTAGTCAGAGATGTAGACCTTGTGGGGGGTGTAACTCGATTTCAGGATCAAATCCTCTCTGACCATGACCATGTCAACCCCATTATCAACTCGGCCTGCACAAGGTAAACAGACAACTGCTATGGGCGAAACTGGCTAAAACTCAGATAGATAGGCGCCTCCTGTTTTTGCTGCAGCAGCTGTATAAAGACACAAACCTGGTGGTGAAGCTTTCTTTGGCTGGACATGTGTCGCAGGAGGTGTCTGTTTATCGAGGGGTAAGGCAAGGGTGCGTCTTAGCCCCAACCCTCTTTAATCTTTTTTTTAATTATGTTGTGCCCCTAATGGCTCAATTGTGCTTTTTCCCACCAAGATTGACCTCTCGTTATGTAGGTAGCCTCCTCTTTGCGGATGATCTTGTACTCCTCTCTCAAACTAGAGTGGGGTTAAACAGATAGTTACAGGCTTTTGCGCAGTATTGTAGTGAGAACAGTATGGAAATTAACCATCAAAAATCCAAAATTATGGTTTTCGCTAAATCTCACCGTATGACTTCGCATGTGTGGAGAATGGAGGACAGGAGGTTGGAACAGGTGGAAGTGTTCAAGTATTTAGGGGTTCTATTTAGTAGAACTGGGTCATGGCATCATCATCTCACAGGTGCAGAGTATGGGGCCAAAAAAGCCACCTTGGCAATTCAAACATTTTTCGTTTTTTCTGGAGGGGTGGAGATGAAATTGGCATTGGAGGTTTTCAATGCCAAAGTGGGCGAGCAATATTTGTTTTGTGCAGAGCTTTGGGCCCCACTGATTTCACAGCCTCTGGACCTTATCCAATCAAAGTTCCTGCGAAGGCTTGCCAGAGTCCCGGGGGGCACTCCAAACGCCTCCCTCCGCTTGGAGTTGGGACAGCGTAGCTGGTCCTTTAAAGCCTGGTGGGCTGCACACAAGTTGTGGCTCAGGGTTATGTCTCCAGGGGTAGGGAGTTTGTTTCCCTTTTTGAGGGACAACCCCTTCTATAGTAGCTGGGCAGTGAAAGTGGAGGACCACCTAATGTCCTTGGGGCTGTCATGAGGTTATCTCTGCACCAAATCCTTCCAGGCTGCTCTACGAGAGATGCTATCTAGATGGCGAGATGTTGACCATCAGGGGAATCGGAATACAGTTGCGCAATCCAGCCATGTGAGCAGCTATCTGCTTTGGGCACCCCCAATGGATGTGATGGCTCCTTACCTTAGTTTACTGGTTTTGGCCAGTGCAAAATGGCTCTACATGTCAGCACGGTTTAATGCTCTCCCTTCTAGGGTCTTGGAAGGGAGATTTGATGCCATCCCTTTTTCTGAGAGGCTATGTCCTTTCGATTTGCTGGAGGAGGAAACTACTGCCCATGTACTATGCTCCTGTAGATTGTAAGATGACTTGAGGGGGGACCTGTTGGGGAAATTTCTCTCTAAATATAGGGGGTGGAGGCGGAATGCGTTGGTAACTTTGGCGCTAGCAGGTGGGAAGGATGAGATTACTGGGCAAGTTGTCCCCTTTTTATCCCAAGCGTTTGCTAGGAGGAAGTTGTTTTTGGGGTTCAAACTGATTTAGAGGGTTTTCTAAATGTGCCTGTAATGTATATGCTTTAAATCTTGGATTAGACCACTTGCGGTTTTCTTCCATGGGTTTTTATTTGTGTATGCTATGTTTGTGTATGACTATGACTACGGTTACATCAATAAAGCCTAAATTGAATTGAATTGAATTGAATTGACTCAGCCTGCATAGGACACGTCGTTTATTTTGGCTGGTCTGAAGAGGTGTGCATTTTCTGTGGGTGGTTCTTGGAGTGTGTAACAGATATAATCCCCTGTGGGAGTATCTGTCTTCACTAAGGCCAAGTTAGCCTCAAACTTAGACCTGGTTTGGTCCTCAGTTTTCCTTGACTTGGGGCAATATTTTGCTATGTGTCCTGGCTGGTTACAGGAAAAAGTTTCTGGAATTGGTCTGTGGGTTGTGGGAAGTGTATGCTCTTTGGGGTCTGGGGGATCCCTAGCTCTCCCCACCCACGTTCTCATTTGGTTTGTTCTGGGTCGGGTTACCCTTCTCAGAGTGGGGAGGTTTATACCCATTCTGCTTGTGGTAAAACCCTTGTTTGGGTTTTCCCCCATTATTTGGCTTCTTTTCCCCATAAGCAGAGATAGCATTTGCAGTAAATTCATCTTCCCTCCTCCCCACCTCTTTGATATTCGTGATCCTATGATTAAGCAAGTGTGATTTTAGGTTAGGACTACAAACATTAAAAAATTGTTCTAGTACTACAAGATCAATTATTTGGTCCTTAGTAGCATTCCCTCGTGCATCAAACAATTTTACCCCATACTGTTTCAACGTATTACAAACATCAGAAAAAGACATACCATCTCCCTTTTTAAAGTTGCGTCGTTTCTGGTGAAAGGTTTCTGGGGTGATCATGTACGCCTCAAGAACTGCGTTTTTGAAGTCATTGAAAGTCAATGCTTAGTTTTCCTCTGCTTTTGTGTTGTACACGCTTCTTGCTTTCACAGAGATCTTAGGTAACAATAACTAGATCCACATGTCGTTGGGAATCTTTTCTTGTTGAAATATATTGTGCTGTGGTGAAAAAGTAATTGATGCATTCTTTGTCATCATACTGAGGTATGAGGGGTGCATAGTCTCGAATACTGCATCTCCTGTCACTGTCAGTGTTGCCTCCTGAAGGAAGTTGAGGTTCCATTCCTAGGTCCTTCTGTGTTTTCAGGAAAGTGATCTGGTGTTGTCTTTCTCTCTCCTTCTCTTCCGCTCGTGCTTGCCTTTCTTTTTCCTGCTGTTTCCGTTTCTCCAGTTCAATCTCTTTCTCTCTCTCTTGTTTCAGTCTTTCAAGTTCAAGCTGCATTTTTAGTTTCTCTGCATTTTTTCTCTCCTCCTTATCCAATTTCATTTGCTCTAATCTGAGCTACTCCAATTTGAGCTGCATGTTAATTTTTGCCAGCTCGATCTCTGAGAGTCATCCCTGGTTGTCTCCAGGTCTTCCATCTCCTGGTTGCAGGTCAGATGGAGGGGGTTTTTGAGGGGTGTTAGGCAAATCATCTCCATTCTGATCCATGTTCATCCTCTCAAATTCTAGTATAAGCTGCTTAATTGCTGTTTAGTTTTTCCCTCTGTTTGGAGGTGTCTGTCTTGTGCCTCCTGTATCAATTCTCCCTTCCTGAGTCTGGAGAAGCCCTTTGGTAGCCCTATTTTGATAACTGGCCCTGATACCCGAAATGAAAACTAAAACAACAAACACTGCACACTCTGGTCAAAGATTTACTTATTGCACTCTTAGAGTAGAGTTCCAGAAGGTGCTGGCAACTCACTCTTTTCAGATTTGGGATTTACTCCCCTCAGAGGATACCACTCATTTGGCTATCCTCCTATGCTTTTCTACACATTGGTACACAATTCTGAGCGTAACCCTTCTCATTGGGCGCCACTGTCATGGGGTTGGGGTCTACTACCCTATGTTTCTGGGTTAGGTGACTCAGTTTCCCTCACTTGCAGCTCATCTGAATCAGTTCTCTCTCTAGCTGATTCAGTCCTGCAAAGGGGCAACCCTTTTGTCACCCAAGTTCCAGAAGCTTCCCATTCTCAGACTCTTTCTCTCTGGGTTTGCAAGTGCTTGAGGGCACAAGATACTCAGACTGTGTTCCCCAATGTGAGACAACAGAAAGCACTTCTTAGTAAAGAAGAAACTTTATTGATTACATAAACAAAGATAGTTTGAATGCAGAGTGGCAATTAAAACAAAGGTAAATAGCACAATCCTAGTCTGTACTGAGTAAATCCCTAGTTAAGATCTTACCCTACAGAAAGTCCATAAACTTGAGTCCATTTGTCAGCCATATGTAGTAAGGCTGGGCTTTTGTCCTTAAGCGGGTTAGCCAGCAAAGTTTCTTCTCCCAACTGAGCTAGAGGGGAAAAGATCTTCCCCCTTAAATATCTTTCCAGGTGTCTTTGTTTGACTTTCCCACCTAGAGAACTCTGTGCTTCTAGTCACAAAGGCAGGAAGAGATCCATTTGCAACTCAATTTTCTCTGTCTGGTTTCTGCAGAGGTGTTGTTAGGCTTTTCTGAATACACATTCGGCATGACTTTGTCTCTCTCCACTGCATGAAGTGAGTTTCCAGTTCTTAGCTTTTACATTACATACATGTTTAACCTTTACTTTTACATATTTGTTAGACCTGTAGTCCAGTATCTCCTTGTGACAACCTCCTGTTAGCAGTTGCTACCTATATCATAAAGCACATAATGTATTTTTTAATAATGATGTAAGCAGCCCCGAGCTGCCTGAGTGCAGGAGGAGCGGGATATAAACTTATAAAATAAATAAAATAATAATAAATAAGTTGTAAATCTGGGTTTGGGCTATGATTAAAAACAGATCCTTGAGACACAGACAGCTTTGTGCAATCAAAAATGTGTAATTGAGCAATGGGAATGATTTACAGTTTCAGCTGTAAGTTGGCATTATTATGGCCATTTTCTGCTGTAACTGGTTACCACACCAGTTCTAAGGGATTTACATCTGTATAAACAGAGATCAGATTCTGACCCAGTGTGCTAGTTTTATTATTTCAAAAAACACCTGGCGCATCGCAAAAGCCAAATAGGAGTACTGAGACTTTCCTCTTCAGACACAGCTTTGCAAATCTGGGTGCAATGGGATTGTCAGATGGTTTATTAGCTCAAAGTCTTGGAATAGACATCTGGCCCTTTTAAAAAAAATAAAAACAGGCCATTTTGAGAACTCTGGGATTGTACAATTCTACTGTAGAAATGACAAATGCTGTGTACTTCTATTCCTCCAAAGAGCACTTTACAAATGTCAGCAAAGTAATCCCTCTTACTGTCAACTCCTGTGAGTGAAGATATTTAATCCTGTTTTACAGATGGTGTGATGACTATTGTTGGGGCTCACTTTATCTGGCGAATATCCTATTTTATTTGGATTTGTAACCTGCCCATACGTGCAGGCTCAGGGCAGCCTACAACATAAAATATAGAAGTAACATAAAAAATAGTAAAAATGATTAAACTATATCATATTCCAAATTAAAACTACTCCCACCCACGTTTCCCAAACCCCATCCCCACCTGCCAAAAGCAAAAAAATAAAAATAAAAAATAGGTCTTACATTGCCTCCAGAAAATGCTCAGGGTGCTTTGGTGAAACTCTAGGGGAAGGGCATTCCAAAGCAGTGGAGCAGGCACCAGGAACACCTTTCTGCACACCCCTGTTGTCTGGGCCCAATGTAATGAGGCAGCTTGCAAGCAGGAACTCCCAGTTGACCTAAGGGAGTGTGATAGAACATAATGGGGAACGTAGTCTTTTAGATATGTGGAGCCTAAGCAGTTTAGGACTTCATAGGTCAAAACCAGCACCTTCAGTTTGTGCCCAGAACACTATTGGCAGCCAGTGCAGACTTTGGAGTACTGGTATAACGTGCTCCAGGAGACTGCCACCTTCTGTACCAACTGCAGCCTCTGAATAGTCTTCAAGGGCAACCCCACATGGAACACATTGCAGTAGTCTAGCCTCGAGATTATGAGAGCATGAATGATGGTGGCCAGGTCCGAATCAGATAGAAAAGGCCTCAGCCTCCTCACTAGATGGTGTTGGTGGAAAGCGCTCCTGGCCATTGCCACAACCTGATGTTCCAGGCGCAACAAGGGATCCAAGAGCACCCCAAGACTAGGAACCTGAGTGACCAGTAGACACTGGGCCCCCTAATAATGAAAATGAACATTCCTATCTCCTCCCCCACCCCAGGCCATAGGGCCAGCCAACCATTAACACTGCAGTCTAGTATGGATTCAGCCTCAAATGGCTCGCCTGCATCCAGTCCCCATTGAAAGCCAAGCACTGCTCAGTGCTTAAGCATTGAGACTGCAAGACTTTGGTCGGATGAAAAAGAGAGATGGAGCTTGGGGTCCTCAGCATATGGATGACACCGCAACTCCAAATCTACGCACCTCCATTCAGTTGCCTCCAGATGATCCGGCACTCAGTTTACTCACTTGCAGACTCCAGTGCTCATCGCTCAATCCAAAGTTTGCCAGTCCACAAATGTAAGCTTTCTGTCACTTGTATCTTGGAGGTACTTTGGTGCATACATTTCTAAGTGGGGCAGACTCATCTCAGTAGATCAACCAAGATTTACCCTTAGAATGTCAGCATTCACTTCCAGTAACACACAGACACCAGCTTAATAATAAGAGAAAGTTTATAAAAGAATACAAGATTGTCATAAAGCTTATACAGACGCTGCATGAAAGAAAATATCAGTAAATCAATGCAATGCTAGCTATTCTAGTTGTTCCCCTAATTTATATCCTCAGCTTTAAATACATGCACTTTGTAAGAAGCAGCCTTTCTGTATTTCCGCAATCAGGGCCAGCCTGAGGCATGTGCCACCAGTGCCCAGGCACATGGCCCCGCGGGGGGAGGGGTTCCGCACCGCTGCTGGCTAGAGACTGACAGACACCGCCGGTTTTTGGTTTTTTCCCCACCGGGCGTCTCCGAGTCAGTCCTCATGGGGAGAGGGGCGTAAACTTCCTGGGAATCCCTGGCCAGTTATACGCTGCGGAGCTGAGCTGACACAGTCAAGTTGCAGGTAAGTAACCAGCCGCCCCTCATCCCCGGAAAATCCCCCCCCCCCATTCTAGCGAGTGCCAGCTGGCCTTTGGGGCCCCGCAGCAAGGCTTGGCACATGGCCCCTGAAACCCTTGGGCCATCCCTGTCCACAATGTATCTATGGAAAAATTATAAAGTGTAACCTATAGATGAACCACAGAGGTAGTGAACTTGAACAGAAAACCATCTAGACACAAACCCCTCTCACAAAACAATAGAAGAAACCAACTCAGATGCGTAAATGACTTAAGACACCAAGAAAGGAGAAATGGAGACAAAGAAGAAGGGACCATGTTCGCTGCGTTTTCCTTTTCACCATTGCTGCCAATGGGGAAAATGTAGTGAACATAGGTCCTTGCACAGAAAGGCTGTTTTCACATGAGACGCTAAGGCCGCTTTTAGACGTGCACTTGGATCAGGCGCAGGAGCGGTGAAACAGCCGCGGCGCTGTTTTAGATGAACCGAAAGAGGAAGTTGTGCACGTGATCCGGCGCCGCGCATTCTTTGCCAGCCGCGTATGTCACCCCAGAGGAATCAGGCCGATTCGATCACGGTCGGCAAAGAATGCGCGGCGCCGGATCATGCGCACAACTTCCGCTTCCGGTTCGTCTAAAACAGCGCAGCGGCTGTTTTGCCGCTCCCGCGCCTGATCCCAGCTGCACGTCTAAAAGCTGCCTAAGTGCGGGATTGTAATTTGCTCCTGCAAGTTAACTGCACATGCAAATGCACTATTCCATGTTCGTCCTGTGAATTATGCCTTGAGTGCTCATGCATTACTGGGCTCCAAAAACTTACTCTTACAGTGATGGTGGTTATGGTCGCACAAAACTAGGAATACCTGTCAGTATTACAGCCACAGGATAGCAGGTATAGAAACCAGCAAGAGTTTGTTCCCCGTAGTTCATTTCACCTCACATGTTAGTTTAACCTTGCTCTGCTGCTGGTTTGTTAATTTCACCCAGCTCTGCTGTGGGTTTGTTCATTTCAATCCACTGCCAGCTTGTGGATTTAAATCCCACTCTGAGGTTAGTCAGGTAGCAGGTGCAGGGCAGAAGGAAGAGGACAAAAATTGTGTGAAATTTATGCTTGTGAGAATAGTAGATCTCGCAATTAGTGAAATGCCCAAAGGAAAAAATTGTGGGAGCTGCATCTTGTGAGAAGGGTGCCCAGAAACTAAACTGCACAATTTTAAGATTGTGGGAACAAGAAAATTGTGCGAGACACCATCTTGTGTGAAAGCAGCCTAAGAGAGGAACACAAAAGCACTGGCTTTTTAACTGAGTCACTGCAAAGGGAAGCTCAGTGCAACCAAAGGGACTCTTTTCATGCATGGGTGGTGGCTGCGAGATGGTTTGGTTGCACCCCCCTAACACTCCCTCTGCCAAGCATCGTGATGTCATCATGATGCTCAGAAAGGGGGAGCACAGTCACATCAGAAAGGGACAGGGACTCCCTTCATTACATCCCTTTCTGACCACACTCCTTTTCCAAGCACCACGACATCACAGCACTCAGGAGGGATACACACACATCAGAAAGAGACAGGGAGAAGCAGCTCTTCCCTGTCCCCCAAATGTAATTCTGCTGGTGCCCTTGTTTTCATGTACATCAATAGACATGTGGTTGACCCCAAGGTAGGGTTGCCAGATATGCCATTTTTTCCAGGACACTTATGAAACATACATGCTGCAGGGCCTGCATTGGTGCCTTAGGTGCCGCTGCAGACCCTGCGACATGTATTTTTCATAAGTGTCCTGGAACAATTTTCATATCTGGCAACCCTACCCCAACGTGACTTGTCCTAGGCCACAGTAAGTTTATAGAAGACCTAGAAATGACCCCTAGATCTCCTTGCTCTACCCAGCAGCTCCCACTCCTCTGGCAAAGCCGTGTTCATTTTCTTCCACATGGAGCTGTCCTTTGCCAGACAGAGGTGTTTAGGGGTGGAGGAACATTTCAGGTGAAACATACAGGTCAGCACTGCCGTGTGTAGAGGTGATGCGGCAGGAGCTTTTACCGCACCGCAATTCCATTCCTAAACCTCGGCATCCCACGTTGCGCCCCGCAGAATTCCACCCGGTACCTCCGCGATTCTGCATTTGCCGCTACAAGAATCCGCAGATGCGGCATTTATGTGCTTTATTGCTTTTTCCGATCATCACTGTTGTCACGTACAATCGGCGGCCTTTTTCCGCCTTCTGCCAGTTTAATATATGAGACAGAGTCATGAGTGGTAGCAGCTGGGCTGGGTCCGCACCCCACGCCTCGCTCTGTAGCCACACAATGTTGCGGGCCGGCCTCAGGCCTTATCGCTTGGTCTTAGAGCTACCCTGCTTCCCCTCCCATCCCTCCAGGGGTTGTGGGGTCCCGCTTTCTTTGCAGTTAGTATCAGGCATTTGCTGGACCATGGCTGGCCGTGCCTCCCCAGGGCTTGCGGGCCCCAGCA
>QEPC01002403.1:4126917-4140494 GCA_003113815.1 Sphenodon punctatus | reverse complement strand
CCTGCTGTTCAGGAACAGTGACTAGCTCAGAAGGTGTTGGGAAGGGGGGAGGCAATCAGTTTTGTTTCTTGCTGTGCCCGCCTCACCGCAAGCCCCATTGGCTCCGTGCAGCCTAGCCCGTGGCCAATCGCAGACTGCGAAGCCAGTGGTCTGAGGTGAAAAGGGATGGTGATTGGGCAGGCTGGCTGCTACTCCAAGACTCTCCACCCCTGGTACCTGGAAGTGTGCTCCTCAGCAGACTCCCACTCCCTGTCATGTTTTGCCTTCCAGTGACACATTTTTGCCACCCGAATTTACCTGAATGCGATCTGAACTGACCGAACTGTTCGGTCATTTCGACGTTCGGAATTGAGTTTGGGTTCGGTCAGTTCGTGTTCAGATTCGGGTTCAGTCATCCGAACAGGCCGAGTTCGGGCCAAACTCTGAACTTCCGAACCGCATTCATCCATCCCTACCCAAGACAGTCCTGTTCCCATCTGGATAGCCAGTGCCTGTTGTCAGGTGAGATTTTGCTTATGTAGTTTGTGAACTTCTGCCAACACAAGACATGGAAATGATCTTTGTTGCTTTTATCACATCTAAATAATAATGGCATAAATGTGGTACATTATTCTTAACACTCTTTGCTTATAAACTGCTGATTTATCCAGTGCTGAAGTCATTAAAGTACTTTACAATCAAGCAAGCATGAAGAGAAGATCCGAGCTTGCTTCCAACAGCCCAATCCTGCAAACACATACGTACTAGGGGTGGGACTACCGGATTTACCGGTATCCGATACTGCCCGGTATTTGGTGTACCGGCAGTATCGAATTAAACCCGGTAATCCGGTGTAATTTACCAGATTCCCCTACCGGATTTTTTTACATTGCGGCCATTCAAATGAATGGCCGCAATGTAAATAAAAAACACAAAAAAAGCCAAACACTCCCTCCCTGAGTCCAGCCTGCATGGGTGGAAGGGGGGACACCCCCCACCCACCCTGCCCAGCCTGGATTTAAAGTTAAACAACAACAAACATTTCCCCTAAGTCCTGCAGGCTCCAGGACGCTGACGACGAGTGCAACCCAGAGCCAGCCAGCACCAGCAGCAGGTAAGTGTACCGGTACTGTACTGATCCCTGGGGTGGAGGTGGTTTAACATCCCTCCCACCCCAGGGATCACCCTACCTCTCCACCCAGGGATCGCCATTGCCTACCTTGAGCTCTGGGCGGTGGCAGCAGTTGGTCCAGCGGCTTCAGCGCTGGCTGTGGGGCTGCTGGCTTCAGCATGCTACTAGGCCTTCCGGTGAACTTCCGGGTTTCCCTGGAAGGCCTAGTAGCATGCTGAAGCTGGCAGCCCCACAGCCAGTGCTGAAGTCGTCAGACCGCCGCTGCCGCCACCCGGAGCTCAAGGTAGGCAATGGTGATCCCTGGGGTGGTGGTGGTGTGTTAAACCACCCCCACCCCAGGGAACAGTACAGTACCGGTACACTTACCTGCTGCTGGTGCTGGCTGGCTGGCTCTGGGTTGCACTCGCCGGCGGGTGGCGGCGGCCAGGAGCCCGCACTAGGGACTTAGGGGAATTTTTTGTTGTTTAACTTTAAATCCAGGCTGGGCAGGGTGAGTGGTGTCCCCCCCCTTCCACCCACACAGCCTGGACTCGGGGAGGGGGAAGGTTTTTGTTTTTTTTCATTGATTTCAATGGGGACAGTTCCCCATTGAAATCAATGTAAAAGATCCGGTACCGGTAAACCGGTATTAATCCGGTAAGCTGGTTTTTTTAAATCCGGGAACCGGTAAAACCGGTACCCAGTATTTGCCCTGATGTCCCACCCCTACCTGAGCAATCATGTTGGGTGTTTTTAGACATGCACCTCCCCACTCATTACCCACCAATCATGCATATTGCAGGGCTGCATAAGGCACCAATGTGGCCCTGAAACATGCATGATGGGTGGGTAAGGAGTGGGGAGGCGCTTTTCTAAGAACACCTGTTGATTTCACTCAGCTCCCATTAATTATAAATACAGTGGAGGAGAACTCAGTTAAGGATATGAGCAGTGCTGTTCAGTTGTACGAGTTCCTCGATTCCCAAATGTCCTGTAACTCCTTACTCTGCCTTAGATAACAACAAATCTTTATTGTATCCAGCAATTTGCTATGACAATTTGTTCAACAGACAAAATACAAACAAGCAAACAGCAGACAAAATACAAATAGTTAAAACATCAAAAATGCCTTAGATGCATTTTGTCCTCTGCTCCAGCTGGGCAGATTGTCCATAGGGGCTTCACTAGCTGTAGAACAGCTGAATAGATGGCACCACATCAAGATGCTGGATGGGGGGAAAGAGAGAAGGATCCTTCCACCCAACAGCTCTTACCTCTCTCAGGCAGTTTCTGGAGGCTTTGCATTCAGGGAACAGGAAGCAGCAGTGAAGTTGATGGAAATATTTCTTGAGTAAAGCCTTGAGAATTGAGTTTAGTAGGAGTGAAACAAAAGGCAAAGAAAGTTTGATGGCCTCTCCCTGTGCTTATTTTTCTTTCTATCTTTAGAAGAAGGCCTAAAACAGGAGTGGGGAACCCTTTCTCTCCTATGGGCCACTTTGAAGATTAGCACAAGCTTACAGAGGCCAGTTAGGGGGAAGGGGAGGGGTGCATAAAGGGTGTGCTCAGGAGGACAGGACAAGGAAGAGGGTGGCCTATGGCATGGATCCAGCTCCTATCTTTGAGTGATTGCCCTAATCTCCACTCCCTTCCTCCGAGTTCATTCTTTCAGTGTTTGCTGGTAAGAAAGGACTAGACCCATGGGTCAGATCCAGGAACTGGAAAGAGGACATAACAAGACCGCCATGGAATGCATTTGGCAGACAGAGTAATATTGATGTAAAACACCTTCCTCCATTTATAATTATTATTATTTGGTCAGCCTTTTGTTACTAGTGTCCAGGATTGCAGACATATTCCTACAAGCAGAAGGTTGCTGGTCCATTGCATCCATCCCTTTAGGTTTCTCTTGCTTAGGAAATTTAAGAATATTCTGCAAGGGAATCTATGGATATTTGCCATGGTGATACTTAGTGAACCAACTACAACATTATAATTTCAAATCAACTAATTAGCTGCACATGATCCTGAGCTTCACAGACACACAAAAATCCCATGACTTGAGGGGGGGAGATTTGTTTGAGGGAGAAGTGCAGATGCCCAGTGCAAGTTCTTAGTCATTTTAATTACCTCATTTTTACCAGCAAGTTTGTACTGTCCCATAAGTAAGAAGCTGTGGGTGGTTTAAGGACATCTTGCAGTCGTTGCAGAGAGATGTCCAAGTTTTTTCTCAGCACACCACCAAGGATTATGTTTTAGTAGGATATTGTGTTTTAAGGAAGTAAACTGGAATCATCTGGATGCAGTCTTTTAAATGCAATTTGTTTCCCAGTTCTAGGAACTAACCCAAGGATGATCATTTAGTGAATAAACATTGAACAATAAAGGGCCTGAGATGGCCTATCCAGGACAGGTTATGCATGGCGTCTTTGTGCAACAAATTAATCTTTAAAACTGAAACCACTTTTTTCCCGTGGGCCACTTTGAAAATTAGTACAAGCTTCATGAACTGGGTAGGAGTTGGGGCCACAGGTGTTTAAGGGGTGTGCTCAGCATGAGGAGAGAGGGGAAAGGGGAGGGTCCCGATCACGGGTCTACGGACACGGACCCATCCCCTATCTTTGAATGCATGCCTTCATCTCTGCTCTCTTCCTCTGTGCTCACTCTTTCCATACTCGAAGGTAAGGATTGGACCCATGGGCCAGACCCAGAACTTGGAAAGGGACCAATTAAAAACAGCCATGGGATGCATTTGGTCCATAGGCTCATAGGTTCCCCATTCCTGCTTTAAAACATTCCTTGAAATCATTATCCATCTATTTACATGGTCATGTGTGATAAATGGGATCTTTACATTCATTTCATGTTATATTGGTTCAGTAACTTTGAGAAGTATCAGTTTAGTGAATCATGAGTGGGGATTCAAGCATGGGAATTATGGGTACTCAAGACTCTCTCTGGGGAGACTGGATGGTTCAGAGGATTATTAACACCAAAGCCAACCTTTCACCTCTAGGTCACAGGTTTGAGTCTTAACTTGTTCAGCAGAGAGCAGCATTGCTACCGTCAAACTGGGGGAGCTCGCTTTGGAATTCCAGGGCAAAATCATGCTCAAAAGGGTGAGAAAGAGCTAAGGAAATAGCTACAACAGGGGCATGGGGTGAGGCTGCACTGCCCTCCCACCTCCCCATGAGCCCCACAATCCTTGGTGTAACTGCATTACACACACACAGGGAATGGAGGGGATGTTCCATCTTCTGCCC
Source organism: Sphenodon punctatus (assembly GCA_003113815.1). Lineage (NCBI taxonomy): Eukaryota > Metazoa > Chordata > Lepidosauria > Sphenodontia > Sphenodontidae > Sphenodon > Sphenodon punctatus. The sequence goes on along the minus strand of QEPC01002403.1, from coordinate 4,136,144 downwards.
CAGGGCCATTTCAACCTAGCTACATCCCAAGGAGAGCCAGAAAATCCAAGAAACACTTCCTTCTCCATTGCGCCCTGCACCAAGTTCAGTTGCTATCCCCTTGATTTAAAGTCACACTGCTTGAGCTGTTAGCCTGCTGAATGGCAGCAACATGGAGACCAGTTCTGAGCCACCTTTTGCAGCTGTCAGTTCAGATGTCCAGAAACAGAGACTAGTAGTACCCTTAGTAAAGGATCTGTCCATTACTTATGTTAACACAAGAACTGCTAGCAGATTCACCAATATTGGAAGAATATTCTCCTTAAAATATATCCCAGTTATATAGGCAGGGACCCAGGTTCACTGCATTTTCCCCATTGGCTGCAATAGGGGAAATGCAGTCAATACGGGACCCTGGGTATACCCTTCACAAAGGTCTATGGGCTTTGAGCTACAACATGCTTTACTCACATAGTATATTTACCAGGGCTGAAATGAGAATCAGTTTCTTTCTTGAAAAAATCACACGAGAATCAAGAACCATTACCAAGATCTCAGGACAATCTCAATAATGGTTCAAGTTCTCAGATGAAAATCTCTTTCTGTATACCATATACCATTTCCATTTTCCTGGCACCGCATTCTTCCCGGAAATGTGCATGCTGTCACATGGATGCCCACATCCCTTCGCCCACCCTGCTGGTGCTATATAAATGCTTAATAAAATAATAATAATAATAATAATAATAATAATAATAATAATAAAAGTAAAAGATGACAGAAGAGAAAGATAATGGGCCACATTATAGAAATATTTAAGTTTCACTGTATAGGGGGTATTTAACCAGTAGAGTATAGCGATTCTTACAAAATTATTAGTTCAAATAAGTAGGTAAGTGAAATGCTACTGTTCTTCATTATTGAATATTAAAGTAGTTATTGCATTGAGTAGATATAGAACCAGTTGTTACATTCTCACTGAACTGCTGCACCTCCTCTCGCTGTTCCAGTGCAGGATCATATACGGTCATTACAGAAGGCAGTGGTGAAATTTAAAGTTCATTCTACAACAATTTTTGTAAAAATAATAATAATAATAATAATAAAAAGAAAAATAAATAATAAAATGCTAATTTGGCTGTGAAGTGCGTTAGTTTTGTAAGATGCTTCTGTGGGTTTGATTCCTGTCTGCATTTCAAACCGTTCTTTCTCCTGTCACAAAAAACACCATTGGCTGTGTGAATTATTTTACCGTGTGGAGAATTAGCTGTCATTTATCCTGAAGAGGGGACGTGTAAAGCGGCAGATTGTATCTAGCCCACAGAAGGATCTTTTGTGTGAACAAAGACGCTAACGGGAGGCACAGAATATAATTTCTTACACCAGGATTCCTGCCGCTCCCTTCTTGTTAAGCATTTGGCTGAGGGACAGCAGTTTAGAAGCTGTACAAAATCTGTGCCACAAAATTAAAGTCTGGGAATGGCTCCATTGTACGCTGTTAAATTACATACATTTTGAACAAATTGCTGTATAGCTCCCTAAACTGTTTGACATTTCCTCTTGTTAGGGCAAACTGCTGCTTCATCTACTTTTGACCCTGATATCTTATGAAAGAGCAAGTTGCTCTCAACAAAGTTGAAACAATCACATATGCTAAATGCTCATCAATAAGTGCAGTGGCCTGTTAAATTAAGTTGGAATTCATTCAGAATATGTTAATTTTATGAATACTTTTGAAGAAGTAATTATGATCTTTCTGCCTGGAGCTTGTCATTTGGGATGCTGGAGTAATTAGGGGGCCACTTAGCCAGATTTTTATTATCACATGTGCTAAGGGAAGTTTGAAAGGAGGAAGGGGGATGTCTAGGTTTTTAAACAAGGTAAGAAATATGCAATTTTTCTCCGGGGAGAAATTGAAGGATTGGGGAATGAGAAACATTTTTTCATATGCAATGAACAAAATAAGCCATTCTCGCCAGTTAAATCAGGAGATGGAGAAAGCATTTCTCTTGTCCAGTAGCAGCCGTCACAGATGGCTGACCACACACTCAAATGCTGGATGGGACTTTGAAATGGTTGAGAACAGTTGCTTTCACATGGGATGGAGCATGAGCATCCAATGGGCTTCCTTGATGGCTCACTGCCGTGTGGCTGTGAAAGAAAAACAATTTGTGTGATCTATTCATAAACAGATGAGATCAGCTTCATGTCAAAAGAACGGTGAGAACCTGGTCTTCCCTGGCTATGAATCTAATGAGCCGCCTTCCCCGTTGGCTAGCTCTCTTGGACTTACCCTAGAACGTGGCCCTTTTAAGTCCTGCCATTCAATTTTTAGTAGAAATGCTTAATCTCAGTGCTGCACAGCTCTAATTTTGTCACATTCCCCCCCACCCCCCACCGCACCTATTTATCTGTCCAGCAAATGTCCTACTCTTGCAGTCTTTGCACTGAGTTTTATCTGTTGACACAAGAGGAGTCCTGTTTATTTAAATGCTACTCAGCAGGAACAACTGCCGAATCAGGTCATTACATTGTAATCTGTGAGTGGCATCTTATTAGGATTCATAGGGCTGAAACCCGATTTTGTGGGAAGAACTTGGTAGAGAACCTGGCCTGCTTTTGGGGATCCCCTGTTAAGGATCCTTTGGCAGATGGGTTTTGTTTAAATATCCACAACTACAGAACTGAGAACATGCTGAGTTTGCCTTACATTAAAGAAAGTGATTCTCTCATGTCAATCTATCAATTATGTCTTCTTTCCCAGGTTTGTAGGGCCCTACAGATTCATCCTGTGGATAATACTTCCCCAAAACAGCAGCAAAAAATGGGAAGGACCAACGTTCCCTCCCTCCAGTCCGAGTGCTCATCAGCTCATTGCTGTTTTACGGATGCCTCTCCCCAACTATGACACAAACAATGATCTTGCTGGGCTCACAATCCCACTGAAGCCATAAATCCATGGTTAGGGTTGCCACCTTCCCAGGTCTAACCCGAAGGCTCCCCATTCTGACACAGAGCCTCTGGAGGAAGCTTCCATTTCTCTGGGTCAGTCAGTGGCACCCCTGGAAACATGGGGAAATTGGAGCTTCTCAGGGTGGTCATGACTTTCCCTCCCCATTTCCAACATGGCCCCTGCAGAATGTTGTTATATCACAACCCTCTATAAAGTGTGGGTTATGAGGCAGAAAGGGGGCATGGCACCAGCTTGGCTCCGCGCCCGCTGACATGGCCTCACCTCTTCCACACACAAGTCTAGAAGGAGGTAGTAACCCTATCCATGATGGCTTCTACTCTTGGGTATTTTGATGAGGTTTCTGCTCTGAGAGCATCTCCCTTTATTTCAAGGTTCTTCCAACTTTTCTGCTGGCTCCAGGGTTCTATCTACTCTACCTGCTTTTCACTCTACAGAGTTCAAGACATTTGGCTAATGCAGGTGCAACTGAATAAAGCTCAATCCAAGCACAAGTCAGGAGTCCAAGGACAACATCTCATTTGCATAAAAGGGTATTCTTGTTTGTCTTGAATAAGATGATGCAGCCTGGTGTATCCACTTTGGCTCATACTGCCAGGCTAGTCAGCTAGGTTTTATTTCATTGGAGGAAAATATTCCAAAGTCAAACCAGGAGAGGGGATTCTCTGCCGCATTGGCCAAAGCCAGTGTTATGGCTCAGTCTACCCTCAAGCAGAGACGAGGTCCAAGAGACTCACTTGAATTGCCCACAAACCACACGTGACTCCTGAGACAGCTCTGGCTTAGATCCATGATCTGGACCCCATCCCACCTCCCATCCTCAGCACACCTTTTAAACCCTTACACACGCACGCACGCACGCACGCACGCACGCACACACACACAATTCCTATTCAGCCTGTGGTGATTCTAATAATGTTCAAAGTGGCTTGAGGGAGGAAAAAGATTCCCCATCCTTACCATAAACAGAGCTTTGCTGTTGCCAGGCCAACCACCTGAGTCCGTGCTGGAACCTGTAGTTCGTATGGACCTCCACCCACATATGGATGTGTCACAGGGGCTTTCAAGTGGTGGTGGTGTCTTGGGTTTTCTACAGAGGTACACAGCAGACATTCAAATAAACAAAAAGGGTTTATTTTCTCATCTCCCCCAGGGCAACTGCTTCCAATATAGGAACATGCAACGGTTACAAAGCCAAAAAAAAAACCACCCTCCAAAAAAACTAACCAGGCTACCTCATTTCCCAAGTGCCGTACTCTGCCCCAGCGGGGCCCCCATCCCCCTTTTGCACTGAGAAGGCTCTCTTATTCTGGAGACTCTGCTTTCATTGCTCCTTATTCGTACATCACCTGAGAGGGAAGGCATTTAAGCCTCAGTCTCTTTGCTATTAGGTGATAGTACTTAGTGTCCAGCCAGGAAGAGGAAAGAAGAGTGAACAACAAAAGTAACAAACACACATTAGACAAACGTGGTACTGCAGCACACACACAAAAACAGGATCACCTTGAACTCTCCATTCATATTCCATTCACGAACACTCATAAACAAGGGTTACTTGCTGTAACTTCGTTCTTCCAGATGGCTCCATGCATTCTCACTAATGGAATCATGTGATACTAGGGTTTCCACCTTCAGTCATTTTTTTTACCTGACACTTCCATTTTGGCCTATGGGGGCATCAGGTAAAAAAAACTATCACAGGTGACAACTCTATGTGACACCCTCAAGAGATCCAGAGAACTTGCACCTTTAAGAGCAGTCATCTGATAGACTTCCAGATAGAAAGTTCTGGAAGCTTCAGTGCTCCTACCCATCCTTCTTACCTTCCCTGTACTCTCGTGAGAGATCAGAGGTGGAAGAGGAGGGGTAGGAGCCTGGGTGTTCAGTTCCTTCCTCTCCCAAGCTGAGCAATCTGCATAGCCCTGGCTGCAGAGATGATCATGAGAATGCACAGAGCCATCTCTAAGAACTACGTTTACAGTAAGTAACCTTTATTTATTCTTCAAGTGACTCCATGATCCTCACTAATAGGAGAATATAAGAAGCTTACCTGTATCTCTGGGTTGAGGAGGATTATTCAAGGCAGGACTGATGACAGCACTGCTCTTCTGAAGGATGCATCACTACGAGCTGAGGTCAAGGACATAATGTCTCACAAAGGTGTCTGCGCCAGGATTTGCAGGACCATGTGGGGCCATGTGCAAAGTCTTGGTGTGTGGGGCCTAATTTTGTATACTTTAAATAATTTGCTGTGGATGCCACCCCCAGGTGCAAGGCAACGTGCAACCACGCATGTTGCGCATGCTTAGGGCTGGCCCTGGTGGACACCCAAGTTGCTGTTCTGCAAATGCCCTGAACAGGGATGTTTCTGAAGGCTGCCATGGTGAAGGCTACTGCCCTTGTGGAGTGTGCTCAGAGACCATGCAGCACTTCTTTTCCTGTGAGCTAATAGCATGATGCAATGCATGCTGCAATAATCTTGGAGATACGTTGCAAGGACAGTTTACTGCCCATGACCTTTCCTCCAAGTGAGATGAAGAGTGAGTCAGGCCTTCAAAAAGATTTGGTGCGATCAGCGTAAAAGGCCAAAGCACGCTCGACATCCAAAGTATGCAGAGCTGACTATGGATTAGGAATGTGGCCAAGGAAAAAAGACTGGGTGGGTAAGGATCTGGTTAATATGGAAAGTGGAAGTTATCTTTGGGAAAAAGGCAGGATCATTCCGGAGCTGAACCTTATTCAGGTAGAAGAGCAGATATGGTGGTGAAGCTCTTAGGGCAGTAAGCTCTCCAACCCTGTGAGCAGAAGTGATAGCGATGAAAAAAATGACCTTGTAAGTCAAGGACGTTGTTGCCAAAGTTCAAACGGAGGTTTTGTAAGTAGGGAGAGCACCCGACATCAGCGCTGAGCAGGGCAGCTGGCGAGAGTGGGCAGAGACTTTGAACTGGCCTGCAAGTACAGAGCTGCAATGAGCTGCATTTAGCGTGGAGCCGAGGAGTGCGGAGGATACAGGCAAGCCGCAGAATGCAGCCTGGAGTCCAGAGATCTACGTGACATCAGCACTGAGCGGGGCAGCTGGCAAGGGTGGGCGGAGACTTTGAACCGGCCTGTAATAACCGCCCTGCCACTCCATGGGAGTGAGTCAAAGGGCGAGAGTATAAGGGTAGTAGCCCTTGGGAGCCGCCCTTGGAGCAGAGCAGAGCATAGGAGTCCTATATTTTTTGGTTGGCTCCATTCTTACCATATTTTATTCTTTGTTTCTATTATAGCTAGCTTAGGTAGTCCTGTTTTACATTTTTGTTACCAAGTTAGTGTAGGGGAGGTTAGGAAACGGAAGTGCCTAGGGGGGTGGTTGCTTCCCCATAGTGCAGTTGAATAGATAGGGTCCAGGGGATTGGAGTTGGCCTCGGCTCCACGGTACCGAAATAGATCTTTGGACCTGTAAGGAGTACTACCCCCATGCGAGTGTGTGGGTTGGATTGCGGAGTGCTGAGCTGCAGGTAGGACTCAGCTGCCTAAGAAATCAGAATTGTTGTCAGTGGGGGTTGTGAGGTTTGCTGACGGTCAAGAACAGGCTGCCCAGGTGTGCTCCAGGAGTTACGTCCCTGGCCGGCTGCAAGGGGTAGGAAGAGGGGCACCAGGTTTATAAATCGTGGCCCGATTTCAGCGTTTGTGCAACTGAGGCTGTGTTTGCTACAGCTTGTTTGTTTTAATAGGCTTGCTCTTAAGTTTTCTCCTTTTGGGGTGTGACTTTTTTGATAAATGGCATATGCCAAGAGAGCAAGAGCTGAGAACCTTAGTGGCTCTCCCCCTGCCAAAAGTTGCCCGGCAGAAGATCTTGGACAGTTATTGGGGTAAGCCATCAGAAGGGGGGTGGGCTCCCTTAGGGCTACAAATACCTGCTGTGTTAACTCAAAATAGGTTCCAGGTTTTGGCTGAGGACTCAGATCAAGCCGCTGGTAAGTCCATGGACCTTGTTTGCCTCCCATTACAGGGGGAGACTTTGGATGCCCAGCCCCATCCTATAAATATGCAGGGGGAGGAGGAACAGGTAACAGTCGAAAGACTGGCAGCCTTCTTGGCCGAGCATGTAATTTTGACAGGAGACAATCTTCGTTATCTACTGTCCCAAATAACTGGTCTGTATGCTAAAACGGATGCACTAGAGATTAATCCCACTATTGTTAACTCTGGACCCCAGAATTTTATGACTGCAAGGCCACTCTCGGACGAACTTATAGACCTTTTGAAAGTGTCCCAAGGACCGTCAGCCCGCTTAAATCAGCAATTTCCCCAGAAGAACCTTCAGCTGTCGCAAGATGTGCTGGGCCCCATATTAGTACTATCAAATACAGAGAGGGCTAGCACTATACCACAGATACTGATTTTTACTATCTATCCGTTGCAGGGCTCCAGGCTCCCATTATGGAGCACGAAATTAGATGTAGCTGAGCATTTACGGGTCTTGTTATGAGATAGGATAACAAGTCGTGACATTGTTTCTGTTGATTGCCTTATTAATTCAAAGGATAGACAGTCAGCAGTGGTGACCTTTACCTCAGCTGTGCTCTTAACTGTGTTACTTCACAAATGAGAAGTCTTGGAGAAGAATGGGGTTTTCTTTGCAAGGGTGTTTCAGGTGCCTCCCAAGAGGGATGGGGTGGCCATGGATACCTTCAGGGCATCTAAAGGCAAGGAGGCTTTAGCCTCCCCTAAGATTCCTTTGCAAATGCCCAAAATCTTGCCAGGTAAATTACCAACCCCTCTGGTAGGGGATGGGGCTGTAAGATCTAAAATGAAACCCGTGTTTACCCCTCCCCCCATTGGGCACAATAGGGCTTCTACTCCCGGGCATGGCATGGACATTGGAGTAGTCCAGCCTCGGAGGGGATTGGATGGTCCTGTAATGGGACATTGTATTGGTAGGGGAGGCCAATACCACCCCCTGCCGATATGTCTGTGGGGCTGATCAAACGCCTGGACTCTATGAATAAGAGGTTAACTCTAATAAGAACCAGAGGGCATAAGAGTGATTTGGGGGGTACTTGTGGTCTAAAGAGTCCCATTGACCAGGTTTTGCTTGGGGATCCAAAACTATCTTTTATACAGTGTAATAAGAATGGAAGACTGCCCATGGCCAGCCAGAGGCATGTGCCAGCAGTGCCCAGGCACATGACCCCGCGGAGGGAGGAGCCCCACACTGCCGATTGGAGATAATCACCGCCCTTTTTGGGGGGGGGTTCCCCTCACCCACCGCCCACCCGGCACCCCGGGGTCTCCGACTCGAAGTCGCGGGGAGGGGGGGTTGTTCCAATCTACTGCCGACTGTGTCTGCCATGCCGCTGCCCCCGCCCTCCCCCCCGCTCACAGACCACCTCTCGCGAGACACGCAGTCACGCACCATGTGATGAAAGAGTGACTTAGTCTCTACCCCGCGCGCGTGCACACAGCAAGCACAGCTGCGTAGCACGTGGTGGAGACTGAGTCACTGCCTAGCTGAGCCGATCAGCCTGAGCCAAGAGAAGGTGTGTCGGTGTCGGGAGGGACTCACATCGGGAGAGAGTAAGCAGCGCAGCGCGTGTGGCTGGTGACAAGCAGAGGTCGAAGGGAGCAGGAGAGGTCCGACGAGGCTGAGGCAACTCAGCTGAGAGGAGCGGTAAGGTAACCACTGCCAGCCGCCCTGGTCGGGGTCCAGGAGGGTGCAGCTGCCCTTGTCGGGATCTGGGGGGGTTGCAGTCGCCCTGGTTAGGGTCAGGGGGGGTGCAGCCACCCTGGTCACCAGATCAGCCGCCCGACGGGGTCCAGAGGGGGGTGCAGCCGCCCTGGTTAGGGTCCGGGGGGGTGCAGCTGCCCCAGTCGGGATGTGGGGGTGTGTGCAGCTGCCCTGGTCACCAGCCGCCCGACGGGGTCCAGGGGGTGTATGTAGCCACCCTGGTCACCAGCCACCCTGGTCGGGGTCCAGGGGTGTGTGTGCAGCCACCCTAGTCAGGGTCCAGGGGGGTGAAGCCGCCCTGGTCAGGGTCCGGGGTGTGTGTGTGCAGCCGCCCTGGTCAGGGTATGGGGGAGTGTGCAGCCGCCCTTGTCAGGGTCCAGGTGTGTGTGTGTGTGCAGCCGTCCTGGTCAGGGTCCGGGGTGTGTGTGTGTGTATGCAGCCGCCCTGGTCAGGGTCCGGGGTGTGTGTGTGTGTGTATGCAGCCGCCCTGGTCAGGGTCCGTGTGTGTGTGTATGCAGCCGCCCTGGTCAGGGTCCAGGGTGTGTGTGTGTGTGTGTGTGTGTG
>QEPC01002403.1:4102067-4120247 GCA_003113815.1 Sphenodon punctatus | reverse complement strand
TGCCCAGGGATGCACCAGATGCCTCCTTCCTCCCTTTGCCCTCTTTATACCTGAAGCTCTTAAACTCAGAATGACAACAGCCAGTCAGGACTAAGGGCATTCATTCTCTAGCTAAAAAATTCTATTCCATTCCAGAGTCCCAGTCAGGTAGCTTTGTCCTTTTTAAGGTGTAACCAAGCCAAGCTCATGCACCTGAGACTTCGCATCTGCCTGAATGTTTGTTTGTCTTCTCCCCTGTCTCTCCCACTGTCCCTTCTCCCTGTCTCCCCCTCCTTGTCTTTTAGATTGTAAGCCACAGGCAGGGACCGCGTCTATTTCTATGTTCTGTACAGCACCAGGTCACACTACTGGCACTATATAAATGTTTATAATAATAATAATAATAATAATAATAATAATAATGCCCATCCAATGCCTTATGAACTCTCTATAGTCTCATGGAACATAGCTGGCTGGAGGGCACGATCTCAGGATCCCGATTGTTTAATCTTTCTTAATGACTTTGATGTAATTATGTTACAAGAGTCTTGGTTGTTAGACCAGCCTTCCAAGTCTCCCCTTTTGGGTTATGAAGTATATTTTTTGGAAGCTATATCTTCACAGCGGTAGGGAAGGCCTAGTGGGGGCCTTATCTTGCTGATAGCAGAAAAACTAGCTGCGAGTGTCAAATTGGTGGGCTTTTATAAATCGAATTTTGCCCTATACTTATGTCGGTCAATTTTAGGATTTAAAATACTTTGGGGTAACATTTATGTCCCTCCATCTACCTTGCCCTATCATTGCCTGGAAATGTGGGATGAGATATCAGATGTTATTAGTATGACAAGAGGTAACTTCCCTGGGGCACCCTTACTAGTAGGGGGAGATATTAATGTTAGGCTTGGACCAGATAGTGATGGAGTCATTTCCCCCCCGGATAATGAGGTTATCCAACATTCAGTCTTTTTCACCCTTTGCCAATCTGTTGATATGTATTTAGGCCCAGGTCGGGAAGACATGAAGCTTTTTTTGTTATTACATGACCTGATAATTGTGAATGGGAGGGCGAATGGGGATTTAAAGGGCCATTTTACGTTTCATTCCCCACTGGGCTCTAGCACATTGGATTATTTTATGATATCTTCTGGGATGTTTCATACAGTGCAAAGGATGTTGGTGATCTCTACGTATGAGACTTACTATTTTCCAATTGCCCTCTATCTGTGTAAGGATAAGGACCAGAGGGGTGGGGAGGCTAATTGTATTTATAAGGTGGAGAAAACATCTAGGAAAAGGAAGAAATGGTCTTAGGACCTTTATAGTTCCTTTAGGATGTTTATTACGCTCCCGGCAGTGGTGGATCTATGTATGAAGGCAATGGTGAGCTGTGATACCGTTTGGTTCACCGAACTATTGATCCTTTTAGAACCGTTGATGTTTGAAGATAGTCCCCGTTTACCATCTCGGGGCATGGTAGGCCCGGTGTGGTATAATATCTAATGCAAGCAGGCCAGGACCTTCCTACGTCAATTATCTAAAAAGTTTAAAAATTCCCCTACCCAGGCTCTCCAAGAACGATTATGGTCCCAACACCGGAATTACCGGAAGCTACTCTCCGAAACTAAAATGAATTTAAACAACAATGGGTAGAGCTTCTTGGGGCTTCTAATGAGAGAAATTTGAGTACATTTTGGTCTCTCAATAGGACACTTACACCAAGGGGAGGTAGTTCAAGTCAGCAAACCCCTCTCCCAGCTGATTTGTTTGCAAGCCCCTCTTCTTTGGTAAACCCAGTAAGGATTTCTTTGAGTAGTTGTTTTGAGGCATGGCCTCCGGTAACTGAGGAGGTTATTGTGAAGATTAGGGGTCTAAAAGCAGGAAAAGCTCCCGGGTCGGATGGAATTTCTCCTGAAATTTTGAAATGTTGCCCAGAATGGTGGGCCAAGCTGTTGGCTCCTTTATTTACGGCAGTAAATGACTTGGGAGAAATCCCAGAGTCATGGCTAAACAGCATCTTGGTGCCCCTTTTTTAAAAAGGTGATCCAAAACGGCCAGAAAATTACCGCCCAATAAGCCTGTTAAATATTATAGGAAAAATCTATACGAGCTTACTGCTGGATAAACTAAAGATCTGGCTGGAAGAAAAGGACATCTTGGTCCCAGAAAAAGCTGGCTTCCGAGAAGGCAGGTCGACGGTCGACCATATTATGGTCCTATAAGCGATTGGCAAACATTCCTAAAAAAATAAAGGAAAATTATACCTTTGTTTTATTGATTTGGAAAAGGTCTTTGATTCTGTTAGTAGGAAGCACTTATGGCATAAGCTTAGTGCCTCTTCAATGGATCGTAGGCTTTTGTTTCTTTAGATGAAGTTACATTTTGGGAATACCCTTCAGGTACATTGCGGTTCGCAGGGTGCCTTATCAAAACAAGTCCCGGTTATGCGGGGCGTCAGGCAAGGATGCCTGTTGGCACCGGCCCTTTTCAATTTATATTTGAATAATGTTGGTGAGTGGCTGAAGAAAGACGAGTTCCATCCCCCGGTGGTAGAAGGACAGTGAGTTCCTATACTGCTCTTTGCGGATGATGCAGTACTGATTTCACGAACAGAGGTGGGCCTCAGACGTTTGATGTCGTCCTTTGCGGACTTCTGCTGCTAAGTTATTAAAAATCAACTACACCAAAACAAAAGTTTTGGTGATTGGAGCTAGGGGGCTGCAAGGCCCCATTATTGGTATATTAATGGCAATAATATCACACAAGTAAAAGTCTTTAAATATCTGGGGGTCCTCCTCTCCTCATCATTAGGCTGGAACCTGCATTTTAAGATGGCGCGAGCCCAGGCAAATAACACTGCAGCAGGGGTGGTGGGATTTTTCTTTAAGCAAGGGGGTAGGCTGGTTTCTCCAGCTATACTCCTTTTTAGAGCAAAGGTTTTGACCCAAGTATTGTATGCCTTCCCGGCCTGGGGTATCTCTTTTATTGAAGCATTGGAACCCCTCCAAAATGGGTTTTTGCGATCCATCCTGGGGGTCCCGCAGGGTACACCCCAGGTCCTCCTCAGGATGGAAATGGGCTTGCCGCCTGTTAGATTAGCAGCAGTTCAGCAGATTGTTACATACTGGGCCAAATTAGTGCTACTACTGGTCCCAGAAAATTCTTTGCTTAGGATAATTTTGGAGGCCAGGTTTTTGGACTGGTGGATTATGGCAGTTGAGGAAGTTGTTAGGCGTTTGGTGTTTGCCAGGGAAATCTTGTTTAGGGTAGGGTTAAGAACCTTTAAGCAACTGGTCGCTATTCGCCTAAAAGACCAGAGCATTCAGCTTGAAGATGCCCTATTGTCCTCTCAAGCGGTGACATTATGCTACATTCCTTATGTGCCATTATTGCCGGGAGCTTGTTACCTTTTTGAGTGGTTAGAGTTTTCAGCTCGTACAGCGTATACCAAGCTAAGATGTAATATTTTTCCCTCTGCCAATTTGGAGGGGAGATATAGAGGTGTTCCAGTGAACCAAAGAGCGTGCACATTTTGTCAAGCAAGGGGAAGACAGCTATTGACCATATTTTGTTAATCTGCCCTTCTCTAATAGGTCTGCGCATTAAATACCTTAGAGGACCATTGGAAGCCTTTGTGGACTTTCCCTGGGCTATGGTGATGCGCAAACTACTTAGCCCTGTGGATTCGCCCTTAGCTAGGGCAGTCGCTGATTTTGCTAGGGCAGTATTAAGGATGAGGGCCATAATGGTAAACAAAGTTGATGGGCTTTGGTTCTTTGTTGGGGTGTTACAAAAAGTTAATTAGGTTGGTAATTAAGCTGGTATACCTTTGCGTATGCGTATATGCTTTGTATTGGTCTGTACCTATTAACCTATATTGTGTATTTTATTGTTTTAGCTATATATTTTCTTGTTCTATATGTTTTATTATCTGGGCAATGGCCATCAGCCATGCCATCGAATAAATTATTATTACTATTATTATTATTATTATTATTATTATTATTATTATTTCATCTGAGAATACCTTCTGCTGAGGATGGACAAGGTCTGCAGAAAGAGCCACTAAGTGATATCTAACTGATGACAAGGAGAGGCCCGATGTACAGAGGTGAAGATGATAGGCTAGAATCCAGTGTAATAATCGGTGTTGAACGTCCAGGTTGTTTGCTGTACACCAGGGAGCAAATCTTTTCCATTTTGCCATATATGTGGACCTCATGGCAGGCTTTCTGGCATTAAGAAGGACTTTGGCTATGTCCGAGGGGAGAGTATCATCTGGTCTCGCTAAGGCAAAAACTATGCCGTGATGTGGAGGGAGCACAGATCTGGGTGAAGTATACGGCCTGTTGACTAGGAAATGAGGTCCAGTTGGAGCAGAAGAGTCCATCTGTCTACTGCTATGGCTGTGAGGAGAGTGTACTATGGCTGTCATGGCCAATCTGGTGCAATAAGGTTTAGAGTGGCATGCTCTCTGCGAGCCTTGTATATAGTCTTCAAGACGAGGAGAAACTGTGGGAATGCATACACAAGCAGGTCTGTCCAAATGATTGTGAATGCATCTGAAACTGAGCCTGGAGCTTGACCTCTCTCCTGCAGAATTGTCTCAGTTTGTGATTGTCAATGTTCGCAAATAGATCTATTTGAGGCGTTTCCCAGCAGCTGAAGATTTGCCTGGTTATTCTCTGAGCCAGCGAACACTCGTCTCTGTGTTTGTAGTGTCTGCTGAGGTGGTCTGCAGGACGTTCTGTTCTCCTGGTAGATGGATCACTGAGGGAGTTATGCTGTGCTTTATGCACCAGTACCATGTTTCCATGGACTCTTTTGTGAGTACTTTTGACCTGGCTCTTGTCTGTTTAAATACTACATGGCCATCAAGTTTTTGGTGATAACCGGGACATGTTTCTCTTCTATATTTTCCCTTCAACCTAAACATGTTTCCCTTCACTCCACAATGTCGTGAATGACCAGAGTGCTAACTGTATAATAGCCCTGAGTTCCAAAATGTTTATATGTAGGTCTTGCTCTTTGGGTGACCAACGCCCCTGTGTGGTGAGATCGTTGCAATGTGCTCCCCACCCTTTGCGGGATGGGTCCATGATGACTGTGACTGTTGGATTTGGCACCTGAAAGGGTGTGCCTACTAACACATTCTCTTGGCAGGTCCATCACAGACAGGGGGCGCAATACATGCCTTGGGAGCATAAGGTGCTTCTGAAGACTGTCTGTATGAGGTGTATAATGGTCTCACAGTCAGAATTTGAGGGGACAAAAGCAAAGTCTGGCAAAGGGCACGACTGATATTGTCAAAGTGAAGAGTCCAATTCTGACGTGCCTGGTTGGATGTTGCCCGATTTGATCTATCATGCTGATGATGGCAAAGAAACACTCCATTGGATAAGTAAGCCCTTTCCTGAGGTGTGCTTATAACTGCCTCAATGAAGGGAAGAAATTGGGTAGGTATTAGACGAGACTTTTTGTAATTAATAAGCAGCTCCAAGTCTTGGAACAGGTCTACCGTGGCATCGACATGACAACGAAGGATGGTAGTGGAGCTCACTGTGATCAGCCAGTCATCTAGGTAGGGGTAAACTAATTCCCCTCCTCCTTAATTCTGCTGCAACTGGAGCCATACACTTGGCGAAGACTCTTGGGGCAGTTGAGAGGCCAAACGGAAGGACAGCGTACTGGAAACACCTCCCATCTGCAATGAAACAAAGATAACATAGAAAATGTTTCTAATACTTATGTGGAAGTAGGCATCTTTGAGTTCAAGTGCCACAAGCCAATGGTTATGCTGTAGGGCTAGAAAGATAGAAAAAAAGGAGGTCGTATGAAACTTGAAGCATCTAACAAATTTATTGAGGTGACGCAGATCAAGAATGGACCTTATCCCTCCATCCTGCTTGTCAATGAGAAAGTATCAGGAGTAAAATCACCACTTTATGGCGTGTGATGGTACCTCCTCTATCACTCCCTTCTTCAGGAGGCAGTTAATCTGTCTAAATTCGGTCTTGTGAGAGGACTCCCTAAAAAGGGACAGGGGTGGGGATCCAAATTATATGGAGTGGTCCAATCTAATAATTTCAAGGACCCATTGGTGAAAAAATGTTGGTCAAGGGAGCAGTTGCTTCAGAGCCAGGGAATCAAGATGATGCCAGGCAATAGGTTGCCTCGGTGCCAGAGATTCAGGATGGTGTCTCCCAGTCAGAGCAGAGAATTCATGATCTTTCACCAGTGAAGACTCTGGAGAGTGGGAGGGTTCCGCCTCTTATGAGTGCACTTTCTAGGGCAGTGCAGGCTACGTTACCTCTGGGACTGATTGGACTCAGATCCAGACAGGCAGATCAGTACTTCCTCTTGAAATTCTGTTATAGTTTTGACTCCCGGGATGGGCTCTTGCAGCAGCTCCTGGACCAGTAGAGAGATGCTTAACTAGTTAAATCACCCTGAGCAGGCTGAGCCATTGTAGCAGCGTCGCCCTGAGCAGACAGGTTCATTGTGTGAGAACTCATGCAACTTAGGTTTAGAAGTTGGAGTTTTTGGAGCCTTACTTTTTTATGTGGAGGGCCAGTCTTTATGAGGGCGGGGTGACGGCTCATCTGAAGGTTCAAGAACCTTGTAGGTCAAGAGCTCCTGGACCCTTCCCTTATGGTCTGATTGCTCTCAAGTAGAGCGTTTCGCATGCAGAACAGCCCTGCTTAACACATCCCACTCTGAGGCACAAGGCAGCCATCATGCTGCTCAGAAAGGGGTACAAACTGAAGAGCAAGTGGTGCCTTACTTGAAACCTGGCTACTTGTCAGTGGGCACTGCCATAATGGTGGGAAGGCAAACCAATTAACTAACTATGCTGGAGCTACAGCTATGAACTATTAGTAAACTGAACTATAACTATGAACTATAACTGTAATTATGAACTATAAAGAGAACTGCTAATTAACTATAGAGAGAATTCTAGCAAGGCTCTCTCATTTCTTCTAGGCACAAGCAGTTTCAGAATTGCCAGAGGCGGTAAGAAGGAACTGAACACCTAGGCTCCTCCCGCTCCTCTTATACCCCTGATCTCTCATGAGGAAGGAGCACTGAAGCTTCCAGAATCTTCTAGCTGGAGGTCTATCAGAGGATTGCTCTTAAAGATACAGCTCTCTGGATCTCCTGAGGGCATCACATGATCCCATTAGGGAGTCGCTGGGGAATATGGGGGCGAGCTGCATGCCACAGAGCATAGCCGGGACCAGCGGGAGCCTCACCTGTGACCCAGCCTGTCAACGCGCAGGGGCGGAGCCTTCCCAACTGTGGGGGATAAAAAGCTTCTGAGGCTCATGAGCGTGAGCCCACGAGCGCAAGCCTAAGGGTGAGAGTACAAGGGCGGCTACCCTTAGGAGTTGCACTTGGAGCTGCCCAGAGAGCCAAGGAGCCCGAATTTATATTCCCCAATATTTGCTATCTTGCGGGGGGAGCGGGGACTTAGAGCTTGCTTGTTGGCGCCGGTGAGGAACAGAGCCGCCTCCCTAGCTTGTGTATACTCCCCACACCTTAAGGTGTGGGTTGAAGTATCGGAATTCTAATTACCTTGCATTTTATTTATGGTTAAGGGGGAAGCTCTGGGGACTTATAGACGTTGAACTTAAGCCACGCACTTATTTTTCAGCTGCTCCTGGGAGCGGAGTCAAGGGCGGAGCCTAAGTCCCGTAGGGATCCAGAGTCACTAGTTAGTTCTCGGCCGGCACCTTGGCGCATCCTGGAGTAGGAGCCAAGACGCTATTAAAGTCTCTCCAAAGTGGGTGGAAGATAGGGGAGTTTTGCTGTATTTCTTGACTTCATTAGAAAGGTTACCTCAAGTTACAGCATTTACTATGTCAAGGAAAAGACGGCGACAGCCGGGTTCGGGGCCTTTGGGTCATACCCAAGTTAAACAGCAAAAAATACATCGTTTTTTTGTGGCACAATCTGACCCCACCATGACATCGGAGACTTTAAGTGCCCTTGCATCGACCCCGCTGCAGTCCAGGACATTGTCGCCGAAAGTGTGTGGACCACAGGCTAGTTCAACTTTTGTCTCTTCTTCTAGCTCCTTATTAACTTTGCTGGAACCATTGGTTAAATCTAACGAGGACTTTAATTTTGGTTTTGTTGGAGCACCTTCAACTTCTGCCCCACCCTCATTGACAAAGCTGCTAGGAGATCAGTGTCTTTTGATTGGGGACTTACTTCAAAAACTTTTGGTTAGATCAGACGAACTGGTAAAGCTTTCCCAGGACCATTTAAAAGCAATGGCTAATATTACTGATCTTATAAAAATGTATCAAGTCCCCTTGGTAGATAGGGTAGACAAGCAGTTCCCTCATGGATCTGAACATCCTCAGTCGACAATATTTCAACATAGAGGGGATCAGGTGTCTGTCTCCCCTGCAGGGAATAGGGAACAGAGGTTTGGTTTGGATACTCGTGGGACTTCGCCATTGACGATTATATGGGGGGGCTGTTGCTTTTAGAGTCATTCCACTATCTAATGGCCAATTTCCCCAGTGGAGCTCAAAGAGGGCAATCCACTGGCATCTTTCATCTATTATGGGTAATATTCCTGTTGAGGCAATTAGGTCCTTTCAGTTTCTTCCTTCTGATCAATGTACCCAGCGGTTGGTAGTGTACTTCAAAGAGTACTGGGTTGCTTCTAGAGTGTTGGGAAAGAGTGATTTGTTTGCTACATGGGGGGTCTACGTGGGAGAAGTGTTTAGAGACACTTTGATTAAACCATTAATCCCCAGGTCAGTTGACCCAATACCTGTAGCCTATAAGTTTCAATCTGCTGGTAAGGGCTGCCATAATCCTCAGGCAGCCCAGGGAAAAGTACTGGAGGGTAGCTCTAGTCCTCAACAACCCATTAATGAGTGACCATTGGAACTAGCACAGGGCATAGCAGTTCACTCTGGGAATATGACCAAAGAAACAGAGGGCACGAGACTCCAATCTAGTGTATCTTGGCCTCCTCTAGAGGCTTCTTTTGGTATGAAGTGTCCCTTGGTGGGAACCTCTCTACTTATGGACATTCAACAGTCCCTTCCAGCAGTACCAATTCTTACGCAGATAGCGGGAGGGGTGCAGATACAATCTACTGATGGCCCTCAGCAGGAAAGGCAGGGTTCTATGTCAACTCTGATTCAAGAAAGCGTGATAGCTAGGCCATTAGACACTGCATGATGTGAGGAGGCCTCAGTGGACGTGCTATGGAAAATGGGTTCTTGGAACATAGCAGGATGGGCGGGTCAGATCCAGAACATGGAATTTATTAACTTCATTGTGGACCATCGTGTCTTTGTTTGACAGGAGACTTGGGCTACCAAGTCCATAGTTCTTCCCACTGAGCTTTCTGATTTTGTTGCTTATTCTCTGCCAGCTAGTTCATCTGGAGGTGGACGACCTAGCGGAGGGTTGGCAATTCTTTTAAGGCAGGAGTTTAGTAGCTTTGTGGTATCCATCTTAAGGTTTCCCCCAGCTATTTTGGGTTTGGTGTTAAAAGGCCAAGATGTGGTCTGGATAAAAGGCCAAGATGTGGTCTGGATAGTCCTAAACATTTACATCCTCCCCTCTAACTCTAAGGGATACCGGGAGGAGATTTGGGATGATATGGAAGCTCATATTGAGGAACTTTTTCTTGCCCACCCAGGGGCTTTATTGCTCCTTTTGGGTGATTTCAACGCCCAGTTGGGTGGCACAGATGACCAGCTGTTGGAATATTGCCCCTTTATTCACTTTCAACAAAATTCTACCAGTAAATTGCGCCAGTTTAAGGATACAATTATCAACCAGTCAGGTATCAGACTGGCCCAACTAATCACTAAGTTAGACCTGAGCATATTAAATGGTACTAATGGTACTGAGGGGAGAGTTTACTTATTTGGGACCAAGTGGTTCAAGTACCATAGATTTGGGGCTTGTAACCCATAATGTTTTGCCATTGTTGGAGGATTTTCGGGTGGGATGTAGTTTGTTGAGTGACCATTTGCCATTGGAAGTGATTTTCCAGTCCTTTCTTCCTGCCAAGAAATTAATCAAAGTAAGATTAGTAGACGAAGTTAATTTATTAGGAACTGAGGAGAGACTTATCTTTGCAAAGTGGGAGCAAATGTCAGCATTCCCCTTTGATAGAAGACTGAGTGAGGGGGATTTGTGTTCCGCTCGGGATCAAATACTGGAGCAAAAGGGCCCAGAATTAGTAATACAGGCTTATAACCAGCTGAGTGCTCATCTACAATCCTTTGTGGCATCATGTTATGTGCACAAGGGTAATAGGGGACCTAGGAGGTCCTGCCCTTGGTTTGATGCAGAATGCTATAGGGCTAAATGTGCCTTTCGGGGTATATATAAAGACTATCGTCAGGGCCTCCACTCTAAGATCCCCAGCCAGTACTTCCAAGCAAAAAAGGATTACAGGGTATTAATAAGAGCCAAACGACAGGCTTACAATCAGTCCCGATGGAAGGCGGTATTAGATGCAGCTCAGCAAGGGGAATCTAGACAATTTTGGAACCAGGTTAAATGGGGCATAAATAAGGAACCAATGAGGGAGGTGATGTTGCTCCCTGCTCAACAGTGGATTACGCATTTTAGCAACCTTTATGCCAACCAGAATCCATTGGAGAAATATCTGGTGGAGATGACTAATATACCAGAATGGGCTCCAGTGTCCGTAGAGGAAGTGTCCAATCTACTAACCACTTGTAGTAATAACAAAGCCCCAGGTAGGGATCTGATTCCGGTTGAGCTCCCTAAGGCCTTTAGTGAATGGTGGGTTCCCATGCTTGCCGCTGTTTTTACAGCTATCGACCGCACAGGTATTGTTCCAGACCAGTGGAACCTGGCAGTTGTTGTTCCACTATACAAAAAGGGGGACAGGTCGCTGGCAGCCAACTATAGGCCAATTAGCCTCCTGTACTCCATTAGCAAGCTATATGGTAAACATCTAGCCACCAAACTTACAGCTTGGATTAAGGAGTCAAATTTCAACTATCCGGAACAGGCAGGTTTTCAGGGGGGGCGGTCTGTGGTTGATCATGGGCTGGTCTTGTTACATCTGGTTGAGAAATATAGGGCCAGGAATGGCCGTCTGTATGCAGCATTCCTCGACCTGAGAGCAGCCTTTGACTTGGTCAATAGGGCTCTCTTGTGGTCAAAATTGGCAAACTCCACCATTGACTTACGGTTGCTTTTCCTTATCCAGAAATTATATGAGGACTCCAAATTGGTCGTTAAGCTGACTCCAGCAGGCCATGTCTCTGAGACGGTCCCAGTCAAACGAGGTGTGAGACAGGGATGCATTCTCGCCCCGGTACTTTTCAATCTGTACTTCAATGATGTAATACCATTGATGGCTCAAACAGAATTTTTTCCCCCAAAATTGGCGGAGAGATTTATTGGTTGTCTTCTGTTCGCCGATGACATGGTACTTTTGTCACAAACCAGGGTAGGCCTCAATAGGCAACTTCAGAGATTTGTGCAGTATTGTAAAGACAACTGCATGGAGATCAATTATTTAAAATTTAAAATAATGGTCTTTGCCAAATCACAAGGTAAGAATACACATACTTGGAATATCGAGGGCATTCAGATCCAGCAGGTTAGGCATTTTAGATATCTAGGCCTACTGCATCATTGCTCTGGAGCATGGCATCATCATATTAAGGGGGCTATGCTGTTGGGCCAACGTCGTTGGACTTCTAGGGCCTGGCGGGTGGCACACAAACTATGGCTGCGGGTTTGTAACCCAGGGACCACAGGCTTGCTCAACCTTCTGGAGAAAGATGTGTTTAGAAGCACTTGGGTGGTAAAAGTAGAGGCCCATTTGATGTCATTAGGTCTATCCAGAGACTACCTGTTGGCTAGAGAGGGGCAAGTGGCCTTAAGTGAGGTGGAGCGTAGATGGCAGGATGTGGATTCGCAGGAAGAAAGGGTAAGGATTAATCAGTCCAGAAATCTCCGATCTTATTTAAGACTGGCACCAACTATAGATACAATGGCTGCGTATTTTTCCCTCCCTATTTCTCGAGGGGCTAAACGTATTTTTCTGGCAGCACGCCTGAATGCCCTCCCCTCCAGAGTACTGGAGGGGCGTTTCGAGAGGGTCCAGTATGCACAGAGATTGTGTCCATATGACCAGATTGAGGTTGAGTCTCCATCTCATATTCTCTTTAGTTGTCATCTTTATGACACATTGAGGCAGCAATTCTTAAGTGACTTTTTATCAGCCTTACCCGGTAGATCACAGGAAGCACTTTTGATTATGGCTTTGGCCGATATTGAGGAGGGCGTTACCACTCAAGTTAGTGGGTTTCTCATGCAAGCATTTGTCTTGAGTCAACAATTCCTTGAATTTAAGTTGCCGTTGGGTGTATAAATTTTTATTAACTGTAATTAGGGTGTAAGTGTTTTGTATATGGTGTATGTGTACGTTTATGTATTATTGTGTTGCAGTGTTTGGCTATGACCTTTGGTCACGCCCAATAAAGTTTGATTAAAAAAAATAAAAATGATCCCATTAGTTAGAATCACAGAACCACTTGAAGAACACGACTCAGAATATATGCACTGGGGTGGGGGAGGGAAGAAAAAAGAGAAAAAGCAAAAGGAATAAAAACGAAAAAGGGAAAGAGGATGCTTACACCCTCACAGGAAGCCAAGGACAGTTGTGTCCCTTACTCTACCCACCCTCACCTCAATCAATACTCACCAAAAGGTTGGATTAAGCTACTTAAGTTGGGATTTCCTAATGTGTATGGTTGACTGTCAATAACGAGCTGGCTTAAAAACACTAGCTTCAGGGGGGTCAAATATGAGTTGTCCAAGGAAGGAAACACCCCTTCCCCTGCCCCAGCCAGTAGCCTCATCCTCAGCTTTTGAGAGCAGTATGGAGCTTCTGCCTGCAGTGACAAGCACCTCCCATCCATTATACATGTTGCAGGGCAAGCAAAGGGCACCACTGCAGCCCTGCACCATGTATAGTGAGTGGGGAAGTGCTGGTCTAAAAACACCCCTGTGTTATTTGGCTATTTTGCAGCACCTAACTACAGGGGAGTTCTCCCACAATCTCCGATTTTCTGAGCCTTCTAAAATTTGGAGGTGATTGTCAACACTATGGCCACCAAAACCACCTGCCTGTGCTCTCCAGATCAGGTGGGGGCAAAGCAGGGGCAACAGCAGCCAGGTGTGCCCTGGAAATTTAGGGAATCATTGGCTCAGTGAACTGTGGCCCTTTTAAGACCATGCCCCAGCTGTTATAATGTATAATAAATAAAATATTATAAGTATAATGGATAATTTCATTGTCAATTCCCATGTCATGTTGTCTTTGGCTGCATGCAAGGGGAGCTTTCCCTGTCATATTCATTGTCAGGCTGTGCCTATCTTGTCAGGTGAGCCTGGGTGTAGAACCAGACTCCTTAAAATACCCATGTACACAAAGAAAAGGGGGGTTCTGAGGGTTGCATGACACAACAGACAAGGTTCTCCTCTAACAGGCCAAAAGTCTTTGCAGGACCTCCAAAAAGAATGCACTTGCACGTTTTCCCAGACAAGGTGTTTAACAATATGAGAACAGTGCCGAAAATTACCTTCCCATGATATCCAAGGTGTGGTCCCCCTGGCAGTTCTTCCCTGCCATGGTCTGCTCTGGCCCTCCTGGCCAGCCTATCCAGGGTGGAACCTGATGCCACAGAATTTGGAATAAGCTCCCAGACTTTTTTTCTCTCTTCCATTTCTTTTTGGGAAACCCAGCCTGAGCTGAAAAGTCAAGCACAAGTCTGGTTTGAGCGTGACTGCATTGGGACCAACCAAGCTCAGTCATGACACAGCCGGCTCTTTTGAGCCTGGGTCTAAGGTGACTCCGCCCTCCTGCTGTTGGGAGCCGATTCCCCACTCCCAAGGCTAAGGAGGAGCTGTACCACCAGGAGCACAATGGGAAGGCTAGGACCACAGCCAGCACCCTCAGCAGTTGCTGATCCTCCTCCCCCAGCCCAGGAGTGGAGAATCTGCTGCTGCCACTGCTGAGAGGGCGAAGCTGGTCAGGGAGCGCATCCAAGAGTGGGGAAGGAGCTGCTCCTCCCTCAGTCCTGGACTGAGTGGCTCCCATGGCAGGGCAGGGGGATGGGGGGTTCACTGGGGAAGGGGTGTGACACAAAGCTAGAGAAAGCATCATACACAAAACATGCATAATCTTGGTGCAACAGAAATTAAATGCAACTTATTCATGTTTCATATCTATCAAACCGTCTATTAAAACTAGGGTGGCCACTGACGTATCGGCAGAAAAGAGGACAACTAAACATTACTTACTTACCTCTTTAAAAAAAAGAAAGAACAAACATTTGCATGAAATTTACATATGCTATTTTATACAAATTTATGCAAATTTGTGGGGCAGAGGGCAGGGCCACAAGTGGGCGGATCCAACCCAACTGTTAAGCCAGTGGCGTGGCTTAAGCTAGCAGCAAGGAGTTCCCAGAGTTAACATTGGAGGGAGATTACATTAGTTAACCCTGGGAACTCCTTGCTGCTGCATGAAGCCCTGCCACTGGGGAATAGAGAGCCCTCTTACTAAGGTCCCATCCAAGGTCTCTCTCTCACTAATCCCATTTCTCCCTTGCAGTGTAAAAAAGAGCCCATTCTCACTGTCAGGAGAAACTGGTGTTTTAAGTGTCTCATCAAGCCGGTAGTAACTACCAGTAATTCCCTACCATTTCAACCAACTTTTATTTTTCTATTTGTCTTTTAATTTTTGTTTACTTTTTTATGGGGAATAACAGCAAAGTGAACCTCAGAAGCCTTTAAACAACATTGCACATAACATTGGGGATAACACACCCAGGTCACCCTGTAAACCCTTTGAACAAGTTTGCACATAGTATTGGGGGTAACACACCCACGTCACTTTGAGAAGCCTTTGAACAACAGTGCACATAAGAACATTGGGGATAACACACTCAATTTACCCTGAAAAACCTTTGAACAAGTTTGCACATAACACTGAGGGTAAGGTAACACACCCGCATCATCCTGAGAAACCTTTGAACAACAATTCTCTCTCTCCCCCCTCACACACACACATTCTCTCTCACACACTCAGATTCTCACACAGAGACTCTCTCTCTCTCTCACACACACACACACACACACGCACGCACGCACTCTCACACAGAGACTCTCTCTCTCTCACACACACACACACACACACACACACACACACACACACACACACACAGCTTCAAGTGGCTCCGACCATTCTCACAACACCCAGTGGTGAGAATGATCCGAGCTATCTTGAAGGACAGAAGGCTGCAATCTTGTAAACAAGGTTCTTCAGATGGTTCTGAACGTGAGAATGATCAGAGCTATCTCAAAGAACCTTGTTTACAAGGTCCACATGAGGTCAGGTGCTGCTGCGGCGCCATCCAACCAGGACTCTCAGGATTCAGGAGAGGTAGGTAGGGGCTGTGGAGAAACCCTAGGGCACCCTGGCAGGCACGTGGAGGGGGCGGTGGGAGTTCCTTCCCCTCCACCCCCGCACCCAGGCTGCTTCTGAGGGCGGGGGAGCCCCGGCCAGCAGCCCCAAGCTGCCCCAGGCTCTTTTAGTTCTGACGGTGAGTCTGATGATCACATAGGCAACAGGGGCCAGCCCAGCCAGGCCGGCACTGGCAGGCAGCAGCCCCCGCCCACTTCAGGAAGCAGCCGGAGACAGACCGAGTCCCCTCCTGGCCAGTCAGGAATCAGAGCGGTGTGGAGATGACAGAGGAGCGCAGTGCGGACTGAACTTGCTGCCAGTTCAGTCACACGCTGCGCCAAAAGCCCGTCAGCTGGCCGCAGCTGCACTCTCTGCACTTCCACTCTGGGCCACCCTGATTAAAACCAAATCTAATGAAGATTAAGACGTGTATGCAAAGGTAATATGGAGGAAAATAAACCCAAATATATAAGCCCCAAACCTGACAAACAGGATGAGTAGGAGGAAGGTTAAAAGGATTCATATGTAAACATATGTAAATTAAGGAAAAGAGGTGGAAATGAGGACCAACCAGCCACAGCCAATGGAGGAGCAGAGGAACTGGAAGGTTCCTGAAAAGCCATCAGGGAGTTTTAAAAAAAGACAACGACAGAGATGAGGAGAGATTCTACACAACCTTGGAGAGGAACAACAGATGGACTCAGGGAGAAAAATTCCAAGAGGAAAGAGGATAGACCCAGCCTAAACCAAGGTTGAGACAATGCTGACTTTAAGTCATGAACTGGAACAGAGTAAGCGTAGTATCCAAAGGATGTTGAAAGTGAAGGTAGCAGGGTGTTATTTTTTAAACATTTTACTTGCTCTCGTCTCTAATAATTGCACTGTTCTTAAATTCAAGTTTACACATAAATCATACAAGTCTGGTGCACTGGTGTGAGTGTTTCTGGCAATTGGGGGTTTACAGTGAAGGGGAACCCAGATTGGACAGTGGGGAATCGTCCTTTTGAGTCTGTTGATAGAGTAATCCCACAGCAAGGGGGACAAAAGGTTGCTCCTGGCAGGCTGGGGGGCAGTTCTGAAGGGTACTGGTCGGTCCATCAGGTGCCATAAGTGAGGGAACCAGGTCACTAAAGACTCTGAAACTGGATGCTGTGGTGGAGATGAAGGTGGGGATCCAATAGAGAGAGGAACCCTCACCCTTTGCCTTCAATCTCAACTTCAGCAGCAAAGGCACCATCGACGAATTGCAGGTGGGTGTATAGGTCAGGAATGATGTGCAGCAGCAGTGGGGCATGGGATTTCTAGAGTCCTGGGTGAAACGTACACAAGGCACTTTCCCAACTGCAGAAAAAAAGGAAATCCATGAAACATGGGACACTGGGCAACTCCACTAAGGGTGCAATTTTCCATGCCTCAGTTTAGAGCCCTGCTCAATCCACAAATTTGAACCTGAGTCCAATGCAGCCGTGCTCTTGCAAGTCTGGGACCGATGTGTCCAGGTACTTACCTCTCCCATGGAGTGTCTTGACATCACATTACTTGGGGGGGAGGGGGGTTCCCATCAGAAAAGGGGCACAGAAAAGGTCAGCCCCCCCTTACAGTGGGCAATTTTCTAAGCAGTTTCCCTTGTCTTGCAAAGGCCTTGATTGCCTTCTCTGGTCCCCCTCCTGGACTGAGAGGACTCTGCAAACAGCAGTGGATGCAAATCTAAAGCAACTTAAGTGTCTTCAAAACAGGTGTCTCTACTGAAGCGGAGATGAGGGATGGCTTCTCTGAAGGTGTTATTCCAACCACACAAATTTTCTGCTCTTTCCTAACTTGTCAGTGCCATCTGCTGGACAGGAGAGGTGCATGCAGAGTG
This sequence comes from Sphenodon punctatus, assembly GCA_003113815.1. Lineage (NCBI taxonomy): Eukaryota > Metazoa > Chordata > Lepidosauria > Sphenodontia > Sphenodontidae > Sphenodon > Sphenodon punctatus. Next base: position 4,102,914 of record QEPC01002403.1, on the reverse strand, counting down.
ATTTGTGTCTTTTGCTCTCCCTTTATAAAGGTACTCTTTTTACCTTGACTGATGAGCTAGCTGATCATTCCAATTCTTGGTTTTTAACACCATTAGCAATGGTATCTAACCGCACAGATTCACAAACCACTTACTTCAGAGTAGTCATGGACCTAGAGTTTCAATGAGACTATGCCAGAGTACGTGGCTTGTGAACTGAAGCCAACAAGTTCAAATGTTTGAAACAATATATATATTCTCAGTCCATAGTTCTGACTTGTTACATGTCTGAAGAAGGGCCCAGTGTGACCCAAAAGCCTGCATACTCTTGCCAACAATAGTTGGTCCAATAAAAGATGTCATCTGATCTACAGGATTGTTTCCCCATCTCTTACATTTGGGACACACACACACACACACACACACACACCCTACCTACGTGAAGGGGATCACTTCGTTTTTACTTTATTACAAACAAAACAACAAGAACAAACTTAGCAACATGCCAGCCCAGTACAACTGTTATTGCTTGTCTGTAGCAATGAATATTTAGCAAGGTATAGATAGTATGTTAGAGCTAAGTTACATACCTATACATAACAATTTGCATGCAAGATCCAGCCAACATGCTTCCTCCACGACCTCTTTGATTACAATCGGTAGGATAGATAATGTCCAAGATATTCAAAGCAAATGAGCCAGGCTATTCTAGCTTGTTTCAGTGTGGGGATGTGGGACCAAATCCCCATGGTGGATATAATTTTAACTGCTGTTTTATAACAGTTGTATCAAGAGCCTGCGGGGAGCTGTTCCCATCTTCCACCTACCTGCCTCGCTGCTGCGGGGGCTTGTGAAGCTCTGCCGCCGG
>QEPC01002403.1:4052471-4097719 GCA_003113815.1 Sphenodon punctatus | reverse complement strand
CCCCCCCCCCCCCCGCCCTTTCCTTTCTCACATCAAAGCTCCAGCTCCCAGACAATCTGGTGGGTTTGGGAAGCATAGTGGCACAGGCCTACTCCCATGGCTTCAATGAGGCTCAAGCAGCCGAAATGGCAGCTCCATTTCTCTTGCTTTTGAGGGAGCTGCATGGACATACCCCCTGGTAGCCACTTCTGGCAAGAGCCACCATACAGATGCCCCAAATTGCCCACCTCTGCTCTATTATGTCTGGAGAAGAGTCATCATATCATAGTTAAAAGAACCACATGCTGAATTCCCAAGTCCAATTCAAAATTGGGTACTATTGTCAACACCGTTCTGCGGTGCATACACATGTACAAAGCAGCCCATTCTTGGCAGCTGTGCTGAGTGCCAGTAGCTCTCTGAACTACACATAATGCCCCAAGTATGGGCAGTAAACCACTCTTCACTGAGAAGCTGCAGGGGGAAAGGCGTAATTGAGTTTTTGTTTGGTTTTTAAGAGGCTCTTGAAGAGCTCCAACTTTAAGCAGAGAAAAGGCAAATACCCTTTCCACCTCCAGTAGATTGAGATAGTCTCTTTGCATTTTCTAAGAGTAGAAAAAGGCTGTCCAGAAATGGAGTGTTTGCCCCAAGGTCTCAAAAGTTGATTGGCTCACCACCAACCACCCCCAAACTTGCCCAGCAGAAACAGAACACACTGTGTGAAAACAGACATAACACTAACTCCACTTTAACACTGCTTTAACATTTCTTATGCATGTTGTAGGGCTGCATAGCGCACCAGTACAGCCCTGCAATACGCATAAGAAATGTTAAAGTGGTGTTCAAGTGGACTTAGCATTATGTGTTTTTACTCTTTGTAATGCTTTGTAGTCTGACCTCACCAGGTCACAATGGCAGCATTACCAGAGCAAGACAATGCTTGTTCACTAAGCACGAAGTCCTTTCAGAAGTATTCATGCCACCCTCGTTGACTTGCATCTGAATGTGTTCCTGGCAAATCTGGAGGCATTATGTCATCACTTCTGAGTCTAGACTACCACAGGTAGGAAAGTGCCCATCAAGAGTACTGTGTCCAGTTTTGCACCTCACTTTAAGGAGGATACTGACAAGCTGGAAAGGATTTAGAGAGAGCATGATAAAGGGCATGGAGGGAAAGACCTAGGAGTAGAGATTGAATGAACTGGGAATGTTTAGCCTAGAAAAATGATTAAGGCGGGGCATGATTACAGTTTTCAAATATGTAAAAGGCTGCTATGAGCAAAAGGCTGCCCAGTTCTGTGGTCACTGATTAGACAAGAGGTTTACCCCAAAGCAAATTAAATTAAAAGAGGATTTAAGCAAAAAGTTAGCAAAACATTTTTTCTAACTACCAGAATAGTTAGGCAGTGAATAAACTGCCAAAGCAGCTTGTGAGGGTGTTAACAAATGAGACGCTAGCTCCCTGGACTCCAGGTTTCGTCCATGCAGCCCCACACTCCTGCGTTTAACATGTAGAGCCTATAAACGGCCAGCCCCCAGCGTGTATTTCTTATGTCTTTGGGCAGCCCCCATTCACAGGTTTAGTGTCACAAACCTAATAGACGGGCACATGTTCTCCACCTCACTCCGCCCACCAACCCACCCCCTTCTCAATATCCCTCTCCCTGATGATGACTCGCAGCCATGGGAAACTATGGGAACGCTTAACCCTAGTCCATCTATGGGGTTGCATGGAACCCCAGAAGTTGTACCAAAAAAAAAAAAAAATCATTAAATTTTTAGCAAACTGTACCACTTCAAATTTCATGTACTCCTCAGGGAGAATGGGGTCAGTTATGGCCCACTGGTTCATACCTCCCCAGTTGTTTTAAATTTAAATTCAATACTAGAATACTAATGGGGTACAATTGACCCCCATTGGATTGAATGGGAAAATGAAAGTAGTATACACCCATGGTTTTGGGGTCATATTTATTCCAAACACTGTAGAATTTTGTCAATCATCAGAATATGCCATTTTCTGGATGTACGTAAGAATTTCAATATAAGCGGATTTTGGAGTCAATTATACTGCAGGTGGAAAACTCCAGTTACCAACCTACAAGTTTGTTTTATCTTTATGTTCTTTACACAGCAGTTAACTCTTTCATAATGTGAAGTTTCAATGCTGGTTTGTTTGTTTTTTACTTACAAAGTTGTGTTGAAACAAAATTTCTATTGGGCTGAAGGGGTCCTTTCTACTCCCTCTATTAGTTACTATGACAGCCACCTTTTGAACTTATGAAACTGTTTACATATGAAGTTAATGTTTGCTTATCCATGCTGACCATTCAAGAACATTAGGCTGCTGTCTGTCTTCAACCAAGTCATCTTCCTGGCCTATGAATTGAGAGGGATAACCCAATGTTTGTTGACTTGAGTGATAACACTCAGCCATTCATATGCAAAGTACATGTCTTTGTGCTATTCCCAAAATGTGTTAGCCAAGGTGTTTTTTTTGTAACCAACCAGATTCCATAGGTGTAGGGGAAGGGGGGGGGGGCGGGGAGAAAAAGACAGCATTTTAGGAATTAACTGCTGTATGTTTGTGAATGTAGGTGACAGTTATGAGACTGCTTGAATTGTTATGGTATTATGTTCTTATTCATAGTAATTGTTATGTTCAAAACTTAGTGTTACTTTGCATTATGTACATGTTATGTTCCAAAAATGGGGAGAGGGAGCAATTCAACCATAATAACTTAAGTGTTAGGATTTACTGTTAATATGATGGGGTACTATTGACCCCAAGAACTTTTGTGTTGTCCTGTATTTCTGTACAACAAACAATTCAGTTTATTTTTTTAATGTTAAACTGGAGTCATTTTGAAATCAATCAAATTTATATTTTTCAACTGTGACTTAATTGGGGTATATCATACCAATTAATACAGTAGGTTTTTAAGAGGAAGATGACGACTAAGAAGCTGCCCCAGCTGTTTCTTTCTTCCAGGCTATTATGACTCCAGGAAGCGGTTCAGCGCCTGCTATCCCTGCCGACCCCAAGCAGTTCTTACCTGATCTATACCTGGCAGCACTTGGTGACTGTAATCAACCTGTTGCTATGTACATATTGCTGAGTTTATTAAACACCTATAATGTGAACTGAAAACAAAAGTAAAAATTGAAATCTAAAGCTATCTGTCTTTGCATGTTGTCATCACCCAGTTTCTTACATCCATGGGTGACAGTGATGTACTGGCAAGTAGCAGCACAGTTTTATTAGAATCTCACCCTGCTGTGGTGTTGGAAATCCCTCTCAATTAATATAAACCTTGAGTCAAACATGCACCTCTTGTGCCCCCCACCTCACCCCCGGGTCATCTTCTGCATTCCCATAAACATCCCTGCTTGTGAGGGCGTTCTGCACTTCTCCGAGTGTCCAAACTTCATATAGGACAACAAGTTCTCCTTCAGTCGGTTCACATTCCCTGGACCCCAAGTCACTTGTTTTCCCAGAGATTCAGCTCTGCCATCCAAGCAAGGCACTCCTGGTAGTCCCCCAGGTACCCTCTCGCTGTCATCAAGGCAGTGATGAGAAAAGAAGGTGCAGCCTCCCTTAGTGTCTGACTGCTCTACTTCTAGCACCACACTGATGTCCAGAAAAGACATGCTCTTGCTCACATTCCCCTCTCTCAGCTTGTCCAGGGCTCCCACTCTTCCATTCTGCTGACCTTGGAACTGCAGCGGATTGCATGGTGTCTGCGCTCAGTCATGCATGCAGGAACCCCCCTGTGGGCATGTGCCACCCTGTGAGTGCATAGGCTGCCTCAAAAGATTGGGTCTGCCAGTTCTTTCTGTACATCAGGTCTTACCCAAATGTTAGCAAAGGCCAGGATATCCACACAACCCAACTTTTGGAGACAATGCAAGACCTGACTGTTCCACCAGGCATTTGGCAAGGCAGATGGGTGAAGGGGGTTAGGCTAGGGTAGGTTGGGTTTGATTTGATATGTTTTATGAACGCCTCCATATGGATATAACATTTTTATGATGTAATTATATTTATAATTGTAATTTTTATGGCTTGTTAGACGCCCCGAGCTCCCTTGGCAAGAGGGGCAGGTTATAAATTTAGTTAAACAAACAAACATTCTCTGGGACCCAGGCAGCCACAGCACCCACAGATGGGCAAACAACTTGCAACTAGCTTTCTATGATGTTATGGCCCCTCATGCTAATAAGCAAGCAAAAACTTACTTTGAAAAGATAATTTATGAGTTACTTTCAACCAATAGGCCGCTCTGCTCCCCAATACATTCCAAGCACGGTGATCGTCACTGCCTTGACGATCTCTTCACCTGCCCATTTCTTAACGTTCAGTAGTTAAAAATGACTGAGTGAAAGAATGGCAAGAGTTTTTTAAAAATAGAGGTTACTTACCAGAACTTAGTTCTTCGAGATGGCTCCGTGCATTCTCACTCATGGGATCACGTGATGCCTTATCTCGATTGTATACTGTCTCTTTAAGAGCAGTTGTCTATATGCTTCCTATAGGAAAGTTCTGGAAGCATGTAGAAGTGCCCTCTGCCCCTTCCCACACCCCCATACCCTCGCAAGAGTGCCGGTGAATAAAAAGAAAGGGATGGGGCACATCCACCAGTTCCTAGACCCCGAGAGCGATGTTATGGCCCACAGGGTCAAGGGAGACTTGTCGCACCCACCAAGAGGGGATGGTGGGTGGGTAGTGAAAATGCACGGAGCCATCTCGAAGAGCTACGTTACGGTAAGTAGCCTCTATTTCTTCTTTGAGTGGCTCCGTGATTCTCACTCAGGGGAGAATACAAGCAGTTACCTATTGCTGAGTCCATCCGGGTGACGGAAGTCATCATGGAAAAATAGATAGGACTGCCCATCCGAAGGCTACATCTCTCTTTGCTGCTAGCTCAAGTGCGGAATGTTTTACAAAAGTCTCAGAAGAAGACCAGGTTGCTGCTTTACAGATGTCCTGCATGGGAATATGACAGAATGTCGCCGTGGTGGCTGCCATGGTTCATGTCGAGTGAACTCGCAATCCTTGTGGTGGTTGTTTGTTGTTGAGAGTGTAGCATAGGTCAATGCATGCTACAATATGCTTTTAAATACGCTGTGCTGACAGTTTTGTGCCCGGGTGTAGGCCTGCGTGGGTGAGAAAAAGTGCAGCTGTCTTGCGGTATGGTCTTGTTCGGTCAAGATAGAAGGCCAAGGCCCTCTTGACATCTAGTGTACGAAGGGTTGATTCTATGGCTGAGGTGTGTGGCCGAGGGAAGAATACTGGTACGGTTATAGGTTGGTTGATGTGGAACATGGTTATTACCTTTGGACAGAAGGATGGGTCTATTTTGAGCTGTACCTTGTCGGGAAAGAACTGAAGGTAGGGTGGGGATGCTCTCAGAGCAGAACGTTCACTGACTCGTCGTGACGAGGTGATAGCCATGAGAAAGAGGACCTTTTGGGTCAGGTATGACAATGAGGATGTGGCAAGCGGTTTGAATGGAGGTTTGGTTAAGCGGTTAAGTACTAATGATAAGTTCCACCGAGGGGTGGGTTGCGTTATGTCTAGGTAGAGGTTGCGAAGGTCTTTTAGGAGGAGCTCATTAGGTCGGTTGAGTAAAGAGACTTACTCAAGGGGTTGGTAAGGCGAGAAGACAGTGCAGCAAGGTGATCTTTGACTGAGGAAAATGAAAGCCCTGAACGGCGGAGTTCAAGAAGATAAGTGAGAATAGCCTGGAGTTGTAGCTGTTGAGGGTCAAAATGGTTGTTCTGACACCAAGCAGTGAATCTGGTCCATTTAGCATTGTAAGATTTTCTAGTGGAGTGCTTCCTTGCGTTGACAACGACTTTTCTAATATCATCAGGGAGAGTGTCGTTTGGATTTCTCATTGTAAATACCATGCTACCAGGTGTAGGGACCTGAGGTCTGGGTGGAGGAGATGCCCATGGTGCTGCGACAGGAGGTCTGGGCGGTAGGGTAGAGGCCATTTTCCCTGAGCTGCTGCTACTAGGCGAGTGTACCAGACTTGATGAGGCCAGTTCGGTGCTATTAGGATAATCTGTGCGTTGTCTCACTGTGCTTTGTAGATCATTTTTGGGATGAGAGGGAAGGGTGGGAATGAGTAGGCGAATAGTCCCCTCCAGCTGATTGCAAAGGCGTCTGATACGGAATCCTTTGCCATTCCCTCTCTGCTGCAGTATATCCAGTTTTTCCAGTTCTCTGTGTTGAAGAGGTCGATAATTAGAGTCCCCCTGCAGGGAAAAATTTGGTGAACGATGTCTGAATGGAGGGACCATTCGTGTCCATATCCCTCATGTCTGCTTAAGTGGTCCGTGAGAGAATTTTGCTCGCCGGGGAGATGGATGGCAATAGCAGTGACTGAGTTCTGGATACTCCAGTACCAGAGGCTCATGGCCTCATTGGTTAGAGGTTTTGATCGAGCTCCCCCCTTATCGGTTGATGTAGTATATGGTAGTGAGGTTGTCAGTAACAACTTGTATGGTACGACCTTGCACCAAAGGTCTGAATGTTTGAAGAGCTAAGCGGGCAGCCCTGAGCTCTGAGAGGTTGATGTGCAGGAGCTGCTCTGCTGGTGTCCATTGGCCCTGGGTGGCCAGGCCTCTGCAATGTGCTCCCCATCCTGTCATCGATGCGTCTGTTGTAATCGTGACAGTAGGATCCAACGTGTGGAATTTGGTGCCTTTCAATGTTTTTTCCTGGAAGTCCACCATAGGAGAGAGAGTAATACCTGATTTGGGATAGTCAGTCCTCTGTGGGCAGGTAGTTGTCTCGTAGTCAATACTGGAGGGGGCGCCATCTGAGGTGTGCAAAAGGTGTGACAGCCGTTGTGGAAGCAAAATGGCCAAGGAGGCAGAGGAAATATCTCACACTGTTCATTGGTTGTACTTGGATGCGTCTGATTAACATTAAGATGGATAGAAAGTGGTCTTCTGGTAGGAAAGCTCTCTGCTTTCGCGTGTCTAGGACTGCCCCTATGAAGGGAAGTAGCTGCGTGGGCGTTAAGTGGGATTATTGGTAGTTTATGAGGAGGCCCAAGTTCTGGAGAAGTTGTATAGTGATGTCTACGTGGTCTCGAAGCTTGTCTGGAGATGGTGCTGCTTCAGGAGCCAATTGTCTAAATAGGGAAATAGAGTTACTCCTATTTTTCTTAGTCTGGCTGCCACAGATACCACGCATTTGGTAAAGACCCTCAGTGCTGTGGACAAGCCGAATGGGAGGACACAGTACTGGAAGCAGCGATTGTCTTCAATGAAACAAAAACTTACAGTGAGATCGTCTGATGGCCCATATGGAAATATGCGTCTTTCAGGTCAAGAGCGACTAGTCACTATCCCAGCTGTAAGGCTGGGAGGATTGTTGCTAGGGATGTCATTCTGAATTTAAGCTCTCTCATATTTATTTAGGTGGCGTAGGTCCAAGATAGGTCTCGTACCGCCTCCTTTTTTGTCAATTAGAAAATAGTGGGAGTAAATTGTAAGCTCTCAGGCAGGGACCGTGTCTATTTTGTTTTTTGTAAAGCTGCAGGTATATCGTTGCTGCTATATAAATGATAATTAATAATAAATAAATAATAATAATAATAATAAAAACCACTACCCCTAAAGGGGAAATTGACTTCCTGAATTGCTCCTTTCTGAAGGAGTGCCTGGATCTCCTGCATAAACTGTGTCTTGTGAGAGGAGTCCCTGAAGAGGGACGGGGGGTGGGGTGTAGGGGTGGAGTTGGAGGCAGTAGCCCAGTCGAACTATTTCCAGGACCCATCTGTCAAATGTTATGTTTTCCCAGGCCAGGTAGTATCGCCTGAGGCGATCCCTGAAGGAAGGGATGCGTGGATCGCTCTTGACCTGACAAACCCTAAACCCGCGAGTGGGGCTGGGATGACATAGAAGATTGGTTTTGTCATGGCTTCATCCTTGGTTTATTGCACCGCCTACAATTACGTTGGTAGGTCTGTACGGGTTGTTGTTGGGGTACAAACCTCCTCTGGTGGAATGATGGCTTGTGCTGGCGGTAGTAAGACGCCAACAGAGATGGCGTGTAATTGCACTTGGGTGGTTGTCGTACTACCCCTTAGGCTCTAGCTGTTTGGTTCGTGTGTCTTTTTTTTTTTTTTTTGCAGGGTTTCATCCATGGCTGTTGCAAATAGCCCCGTACCATCAAAGGGTAAATCTTCAAGCTGTGCTTTATGGTCTGGCATGAAGGCTGTAGATCTGAGCCAGGCTTGATGGTGAATGGTTACGGATGTTGCGATGGATCTGATGGCGTAGTCCTCCACATGCATCGCTGCAGATAATTCAAACTCTGCTAGCTGTGCTCCTTCAGCATGGATTGCTTGCTTCTAGAGAACAGGACCATAGCGTGTGCTGGTATGCTGCCATGGCTGCAGCATAATTTGCTTTGCACAGTGAGAGCGTGGAAGGCCTTCCTTCCTAAGACGTCCAGGCGATGCCCCTCCCTATCGGCAGGTGATGTCTTTACTGTACCTGATGCTGGTCTGCTAGATGCCACAGCAACCACCATAGAGTTGGGCATGGGATGGTGCGTGAACATAGTGTTGGTATGTTCCACAGGATAAAGTGTGTCCGCTAATTTGTTAATTGGCAGGGTTGATGAGGGATTAGCCCATGCTACCTTGGTTGGTTCCATGAGTTCATCAAACAGAAGGAGCATTATGTACCCTACGTTGCCACCTGCCAAGATTCCAAAGATAGGTCCGGAAGATGCCTTTTTCATAATTTTTATGGGTATTTAAGGCATTGCCAGCATCAATCTATGGAGCAGAGACTGAACATTCTTCACGCCCTCTGTTGTTAAGACTGGTGGTGATTCTGAGATGCTGTCACTAGGGGGCGGTGTGAACGCATCCTCCTGTGCTGGTGCTGCCTGTTTGTCAGTGACACCCACTGCAAAGCTAGCTTGTTGGGGTGGTGCAGGCACTCCCACAGATGAGGTGGTCACTGCTGTAAGTGCAGGTGGTGCTGTAAGAAGCAAGAGGGGGGGGGGGGGAGGACCAAATTTTGTAGCTGAGTGGGGACTTGGCTCTTTACTCCATCTCCTCTGTCAGGAGAAGGGCTGGGGGATCTGGTTCTCGAGGAAGTGGAGCTGGAAATAGTCTCCGTAACCTGCGCTGTGCCTGTGCTCGCCGGGGAGGGTATGTTGCTTGATGCCAGCGAGGATCGCTTTGGAATGGTGGAGGGGCATAGGGGACCCATTGCCAGAGGGGTGGCCATCCCCCAACTTGGTTGTGATAAGGGGTGAATCCCGTTGGCCAGTCTTGTGAGCATGCCCTATAATTGCAATTTGGAAGTTCGCGGGGGTGGTAGAAGTGTTCCCTTAAGGGCTTACCCCATCGTGGTGAGGGGCTCCTGGGATAGTACCCATAGCCGTGGGGATTCCATGGCTGTCTAAGAAGGACTGTTGGGGTGATGATGGTGCCGCTTGTACCGGGACCTTCTTTCCCAGTCTGAGCTCTCTGTACCGGTGCGCTGCTTGTGTCTGGATTGCGGTGGGGGCTCATCCAGGGAGTCTGAAGAGTCTGGGGAATGAGCATGCTTCCTCTTGACAGTGCACTTTCTAGGGCTGTGGGAGGGGGATGTCCCATACCACTGCTGCTGCTCTGCTTCACTTTGCGTCCCCGGGGATTGTCGTTCATGCGGACTGCAATGCTGCACCGGGCTGCTGTGCCGGTCCAGTGTTCGCTGCATCGGGGAACGCTGCTGTAGCCGGTGCCGTTGTGGGCTGAGGCTGTCCTGGCGCTGCTGCGGCTGTCCTGGCGCTGATGCAGGCTGCGTTGTGTCCGGTGCCGTTGGGGGCTCCCCCTGGTGTGGCACTTAGGAGGGTGGTTGGTGGCTGCAGCTCCAGTGGCAAATGAGCCTCTGTGTCAGAGAGGTAGATAGGGAGCTGTCCTAGTGGCACAGCTAAAAGGTTTGGCGTGTCTGGTGCTGGCAGAGTCAAGCTGCTGAGAGTTGCGGGCTCGAGGAGGTGGCAGCTGCTTGTGCCCGGCTCATTTTCCTGCTGTTCCAGCAGTAACCTGCCCTGTGTGGGCTGAGCCGATAGTAATCGTTGACTGTGAGCCAGCTGGGGTTGATCTGAGCTACTGTCTGTAGCGCGACCCTCTGCTCTCAGCTGTTTGTAGAGGGCGAGTCCCTCTGTTGGCTCCAGTGCCTGCCTGGTGAGCAGCTCATCCAGGTGCCTCTTTCTGTCCTTCAGTGCCCGTTTAGAGAGGGCTTTGCAGGCTTGACAGTTTTTTCACGTATACCTTTCCCCTAGGCAGTAAAGGCACAGGTCATGCTGATTGGAGATGGGGAGAGGGGCATTGCAACTGCCACAGGATTTGAATCCTGGTTTCCTTGTCGGCGCTGCCATAATGGCGGGAAGAGTTGTTGTGGCTGGCCCAACAGGGCTTGGCTCCTGTTTCTTGATCCTACTTTCTAAGTTTTTTTTAATTTTATTTTTTAAACTATTTAAGACTAACAACAAGAACTACTCTAACACCTTTTAACTATTTCTCAAGATTAATGCTAGACAGTATCCTTTGCTAGAGGCGGTTAAGGAACTGGGGAATGTGCCCCGCCCCTCCCCTTTTATACACCGGCACTCTCCCGAGAGTGTGGATGTGAGGGGAGGGGCAGAGGGCACTCCTACATGCTTCCAGAACTTTCCTATAGGAAGCATATAGAGAACTGCTCTTAAAGAGACAGTATACGATCTAGATAAGGTACCACGTAATCCCATGAGTGAGAATCACGGAGTCACCCGAAAAACTCCATGCTTCTAACGAACATTTTTAGATGAGTTGTGACAGAAAGGTCTCTGCAATTTAATAGTCACCTGGACTGGTTGTGCTGGTACAGATGCGCACGCACCCATCCCCCTCCCCAAGCATAAGTTTTGCAAAAACATTTTCAACCAATAACCAGCCTGTAACCAAAAGTAGCCAATAGCAGCTCACATAAGGACACATGACCAATAGTGGCCAATAGCTGCACACATGCAGTACACAGCTAATTCTAGCTAGGCAGTTGCGCAGTTCTTTAAGGAAGTTGAAGCTGTTTCAAAACGTGGTCTGCTGAGTTCACAGACGCCAGAGCTGCAGCCATGGAGACACATGCCAAGAACTTCCTTGTGCTCATTATCGCACTCCATGCCTTCCTTACCACTCCTGAGCAGAACCTGTGAGTAATCCAACCGATCCAAGCCTTCTGCTGTCATTGGTGTGATGCGATGTCAAGATACAGAAAGGCTCTTGCTCAATCTGTGGCTGGAATAGCGGGAGACGACTCCTGCTTTAGCGCCATGTACTTGCCTACCACCAGCAACAGTGGACATGCTGGGGAGGATCAAAGTCGTGCAAGGGCAGCTGATGTGTGCCTGTCAGGAGAGCAAGCTTCAATCACAGACGCCATGTGCAGGGTTTTATCCACAAAGAGGCTGGCCTGGGTGAAGAAAAGCAGACTGGTGGGAGAACGTGCTGTCCTCATGGGGAGACACTGAGTGGGTCACAAACTTCAGGATACCCCATTACCTCATCCTGAAGATAGCAAAAGCTCCTCGGGCCATGGTTGAAGAGAGCAAGGTGATGCAGTCACCAATCCCTGTGGAGAAGTGCAAGGCCATTGCCATATGGAAGCTCGCCACTCCAGACTCCTGCTACTCTGTTACTTAGCAATTTGGTGTTGGAACCTCCACAGTGGGCACCATATTAGCAGTGCTGCTACACCAGGTGGTGCAGCTGGCTGACCCCACAGAAGTAAAGGAGGGTTTTCGGCAGGAAGGGTTCCCAAACTGTAGAGGGGCGATCATCTGCCATATTGCCATCATCTGCCGACCCCATAGCAAGGACAACTACCTGAACTCTAAGGGGTTTTTCTCTGTGGTTCTCTAGACGGTAGTAAACTGCCATGCCTACGTTCATGGATGAGCTGGCCAGGTGGTCTGGGAAGAACCATGACACCCGCATTTTCCATCAGTCTCCCTTCTTTGGCCGCATGTACACCGGAGACTTTGGACCCTCCACTAAAACATGCACTGAAGAGGTACTCATGAGGCCTGTTGTTCTTGGGGTTCCTGTCTATCCCCCCCCCCCAAAGCTCTGGTTCATGAAGGCATACAGCATTACCTGCACACTGGAGCAAAGGTACTTCAGTCAGCTCAGTATCACCTGCTCTGTTGTGGAGAGCGCCTTCGGGCTATTGAAGCAGCACTGGAGCTCAATAGCTGCTAGAATTGATTTCCAGCTAGAGACCACCCCACTGCTAACAATTGCTGCCTGAACCTCCACAACACCTGCGAGACCAGTGGGGCCATTTTGGAGAAACCCCCGTCAGTTGGTTCTGGCAAGCCAGCACCCCTGTTCCAGGACCAGCTGAACAGAGTGGAGCAGTGCGTAGTAGGGGTGGAACTACTGGTATCAGATTAATCCAATAATGGCCGGTATCTGATTAATCTGATAATACAGTTAATTGTTGGTATTGGCAGTATTGGATTTTTAACATTGCCAGTTTTATCAGATTTTTAACATTGCCCATTGAAGTTAATCTGATAAATCTGATATCGGGATAAATCTGATATCAGGAGATCCGATACCGATAAATCTGATACCCGATAATCCCCCTGGAGTCCCACCCCTAGTTCATAGCTTGAGAAATCCAGGACACCTTGTGCTGACACTGCTGTAATGCACTCTACATGAGGCTACCCTCAGTGCTGGTTCGAAGACTGCAGCTGGTGCAGAATGCGGCGGCTCGTCTCCCTCCTAATGGGGACAGGCCGATGCAAGCACATTACACCAGTGCTTCGCTCTCTGCACTGGCTGCCGATAGTCTTCTGGGCCCAATTCAAGGTGTTGGTGCTGACCTTTAAAGCCCTGAACAGCCTGGGCCCCACCTACCTGCAGGACCGCCTCACCCTCTGGGTCCTGGATCGGCCACTACGGTCTGTGGGGGGCACCCTCCTCGAGGTTCCCCAGGCTTCTTGGGTGTCAACCCCGAGGAGGATGTTCTTTGTAGCCGTGCCGTGGCTGTGGAACTCCCTGCCGCTGGAGGTCTGCTTGGCCACCGACCTCCCCTCTTTCCGCAATGTAAGACCTGGCTGTTTCACGATGCCTTTGCCGAGGGAGATGGCGTGGGTGGGTTGGGTTAGGGAGGGGTGAAGGGGTTGAATTGTTTTTATTGGATTTTAAATGTATTTGATGACTGATTGTTTTAATTTGTTTTTAACATGTTGTTAGCCACCCCGAGATGCTGGAGGGGGCAGCATACAAATTTTATTATAAATAAATAAATAAATAAAACACCTACCATCAGTGACAGTTTGATGAACATCTGACCTATTTAAAGTGATTTTTGCAATATCAATAAAACCTTTAACAATGTTTCCTGTGCATCACTATGTTTTCCTCTGGTCCATCCGACTCAGGCCCAGCACCGGGATGCAATACTTTCCCTTCCTTGTCTTCCCACACACCCCAGCTATTTCTCACCCAGCAGCCTTTCCTTGTGCATTCCCTATCGGTATTTGTAGATTAGCTGTTGCAAGCCTGAACCTCTGCATTTCCTACTGACATTCGCAGGTTAGTCGGGTGTGGGAATGTCAATAGGAAATGCAGCTGGCTAATCAGAGACTCGTCAGTAGCCACCCAACCTTTGCCTGTGACTTTCTCATGGTAGTTCCTTTGCACCTCAGCTTTTCCCCACTGGGCTACTATGCCCCCCCCTTCCCCCACCCTCAGTTGCACAGGCAGAAGACTCCCCCACTTCCTTTTCAATCCCCAGCTCATCGCTATGCCGTACTGCCATTCTCCACATACACACGCGCACACACACACACCCCTTCCCTGCACCACCCATCACTGCACCCTTCACTTTTTTTCCAATCACCAAAGCAGCTTATTGCCATGCTATACAGCTATTCTCCATGTCCGACCACTCAAACTGCTGCCAGAGGCAGGTCCAGCGCCTGTCCTCCCACTGGCGGTCCAGGCAGGTGCAGTGCCACCCCCAGGGGCACTGCCCCTACTGGCTTCCTGCACCCCAAAACTGAGCTTACCAAGTCTTAGCTTGTCCCCAGGGGTCCCAGTGCTGTCCACCCGTTCAGGGCCCAGCGCAGCTGTGTCAAGCAGCCGCTCCGGCACTCTGAACGTTCTGTTGGAAGCGCACAGACTGCACATCCGCAAACTGCAAAGCACTGCTGCCCATACTCCTATTCGTTTGGCCAGGTCGCGAGGGGGAGGCGGGGGACTCAGCTCTGACTGTGTCAGGGAAAAATCTCCCTTACAGATTGAAGAGTAGAGGCTGCTTTGTATCCAAGAATTAGTTTATTCCATTTGATCAAAAACAAACAAAATAATAAAGATATTCACAGCGCTGTGGATCTCAGTACATAAAGAGTTTCTGAGATGAGATGTGGGAAATGGGGTACAGCATATATATCCTCCAAGAGGGACATTCGCTTCTGCGCATTAAAAAGGAGTACATACTTCAACAATCTCACAGCTGCGCAGTAAGAAAGATTACACATACTTTAACTTCATTATGATTAGTCCTTAGCTAGTTTCGAAGAAGAAATTCTGCTTTGCAAAGTCTCCCGATTCTCTTATCTTAAAATGGACATGTCCATATATGGAGGAACAGGATGTTCTGTTCTGCCGGTCAAAGCCAGAATAAACCAGTTACAGCAAGCATAGAGGTAATTAAGATGACCTCTAGAAACCCAGAAAGGAACATGAATTCCTAGATAATGAAGTAGAGAAAGAAACCTCTCTACTTAGTTTTGCCACCACAATTCCCCCTTATGATACTAATAAATCTATTAGTATCACTTCAAGTGAATATCAGACCCCATGCTTGGGACTTGGTATGACCCTATATGGAATGGGTCAATGAGGGGCTTGCCTTTAATTTTTAATATTTGATTCCCTCCCCAAATTGTACCTTTTATGCAAACATAAATAAAAAATATAAAAGTCACAATAAAAAGGAACCCATTCAATAATTTCTTTATCCACCCTGAAATATTGGGGAACCAATCAGTTAACCATGACCATATACTCCAGTCCTGCACTTCATGTAGACTAGCTACTGCCGCTTTGATGTTATGAGTGTTTTGAAATATGGTATGATTATTATTTGGTATGTAAGTACAACATTCTCTTTGTATTAGTGCACAAACCCCACCTTTACTGGCCAGAATAAAGTCTAAGGCTAACCTGTTTTGTAAAACCATTTGCCTGATGCTACCCATTTCAGTAGCTATATTTTGGAAGGTATCAGCTGTCAGGTTTGCTACCTCTTCCAGGATCATGGCAACCTTTCTTACTTCCTTGATAGCAAGTGCCACTCCATAACCGGGGATGGTAATTCCCCAGAATCGCTGGACCTCAGTTATTCTTCTCCAGTACCGAAGTGTTCCCTGAGGTAAGTTAGGGGCCAATCTTATTGCTAGGACAATAGTACTTATGAAACAGGAGCCCTCCCACCAGGGAGGTAGCCTTTTGTGAGCTTTATATTCACAAATGAAGTAATGGCCAATCAGGGCAAAGTGTTCCTGGGAGTATGCCATGGAACTTCTCATCAAATGGAATCCATAGTAACGAAAATTTAAAGGATAAGGGAAATAACCCCTTTAGTACGTTCCATTTAGGGCCACATAACCAATAGAATTGATGGTGAAGGTATAGTTACATTGACTATATCCGACATTTATACCTTTAGGTTTGATTTTTCCCCACATGGAACAATTGGATTTAAAACAATATTCTCCTTGAATTGTATCAGCAAGTTGTATGTATTCAATTTTATTTCTACCTACATTAGCCCATGTCAGTTTTTTCTCAGGAAATGGTATGGTGACTCCCTGAGTAATTTGGGTAGCGTTAAGCAAAACTGGAACCATAGGTATTCCTCCTTGAGAGTGTAAAGGAACATGTGTACAAATCCAGCAGCTAGAAGCATTTAAATCCACACGAAGTCTCTCAATTAGTATCAGGTACGTATTATCAGAGTCTATAAACCTTTTAGGTCTAAGAAAAGTCTCATTCTGAAAGATGTGTGGTATTACCACATGAACAAGAAAACAAACTCCCACAAAAAGTAATGATATCAACCACCCCGAGGAGCAAACTCTTCAGCAAACTTTTGTAGCTATCAGTTTGGATGCTGTTTTTGCTCCTAGTGAAGTTCTCAGTTGCGAGTGGCTTCTCAGGTGTGAGGAGCTTCCTCCCCGCCATCGAGGGTAGGTACAGCAGCTTCGTTTACAGGGGAGAGGTTACTAGCACTTACACCCTGTTCCTCTGGCTGTAGGCTCAGAGGTCTTTTTGCAATGTGAGGCATGAATCCAAGTACTTTTTCTCTCTACTTTTTCAGCCGTCTGGGTTGTCAGGAGAACTTGGTGAGGTCCGGACCAGTGTGGAAACAGACAATTATTTCTTTTGAACTCCTTTATATATACCCAGTCTCCTGGCTCGAGAGAATGGCAGGATTCAGTGAGCGGTGGCTTGTGTGCCTCTTTAGCCTGGTTGTGTGCACTCTTTAATGCCTTAGAAAGAGAAATAACATATTGAGTTATATGGTCATTCAAATCAGACAAATCACGTACCTGAGGAGGGCGCAGTTCAATGCCCACTTGCATGGCCCTTCCAAAGACAAGTTCATAGGGGCTCATGCCATGTTTCCAGTTTGGATTGGCTCTGGTGGCCATCAGGACTAGAGGGAGTGCTTTTGGCCATTTCAGTCCAGTTTCATGAGTCAACTTAGCTAGTCGAGTTTTGAGATTTGAATTCTTTCGTTCAACCTGTCCACTGCTTTGTGGATGGTAGGGTGTGTGAAAATATAGCTTGACTTGCAAACTTTTGCATAGTATCTGAATCAATTTTGCAGTAAAATGAGAACCTTGATCACTGTCAATGGAAAGAGGAATACCAAAACGAGGAATAAAGTCTCGAAGAAGGTGCTTGGCCACTGCCTCTGCGTCTGCTTTACGGCAGGGGTAAGCTTCAGTCCATGAAGAAAAAGTGCAAACAACAAGAAGCATGTATTTGAACCCTTGGGCCGGTGGTAACTCAGCAAAGTCAATCTGTATGTTCTGGAAGGGGCCATCACTCCATGGGCGAGATGATGGTCGAACAGGTTCAGTACGAGAAGGGTTAAAAAACTGACAGGTAAGGCAGGATTGGGCAACCTTACTTGTTTCCGTTGTGACAAAAGGAGCAAACCAGGAAGCTGAAATCATGGCCGCCATCCCCCCTTTGCTCGAGTGGGTCCTACCATGGCACACACGAGCAAGATGTTGGACTAAAGAGCGGGGTGCTACTGGACGTCCGTCGGGGGGGTCGGAAAATGCCTTGATCATCAGGGGCGCAGTCAGCCTTTGTCCAGATGAGGTGTTCTGACGGATGTGCCTTCTGTTGGTAATCCTGGAGATCACAGAGAAGCAGCGCTGGCAAAGGTGAATCTGAAAGGGAAACTGCAACAACGAGAGAGGCAGAAGGGCCAGATATTGCTACTCGTTTTGCAGTCTGATCAGCGAATCCGTTACCCAAAGCTTCAAAGGAGGAAGAAGTAGTGTGCGCTCGTACGTGAACAACAGGTACTTGAGAGGGGAGAAGTAAGGCAGATAAAAGTTCAGAAATGAAAGGAGCATGTGAAATAGATGATCCTGAAGAAGTCAAAAATTCCCGTTCTTTCCAAATTAATCCAAAAGAATGACAACTCCAAAGGTATAACGGGAGTCAGTGTAAATGTTGGCTCTTTGGTCAGTAGCTAAAGTGCAGGCCCTGGTAAGGGCCACCAGTTCTTCCGGTTGAGCTGATCGCAATGAGGGAAGAGAAAAGGCTTCTACAACATTGGTAGGGGTACATACAGCATAACCCACCTGTAAAATGCCCTCCTTGCGAGAACAGTTTCCATCTACAAAAAGTTCCAAGTCAGGATTTTGGAGGGGTACATCTGTGAGACCTACCCTTGGTGTAAACAACTAATCTACAGTGTCAATACAGTCATGAGGTTGAGAGTCAAGTATACAATCAGGTTTTCCTTCCCCAGGAGTTGGAAGAAGGAATGCAGGGTTCAATGGAGACACTCTCTGCAAGGTGATGTTTTCAGGAGCTAACAAGTTTAACTCGTATTTGGTTAATCTAGAGTTGGAAAGAAATTGTGTCTTTTTATGCTGTAACAAAGAAGAAACCGCATGAGGAACAGCAACAATTAAAGGATGGCCTAATACCAAAGTAGAGGTCTTTTCAACCAAGTCTGAGGCTGCTGCCACAGCCCGTACACAAGGGGGCAGTCCCCGAGCTACAGAATCCAAACGGGAAGAAAAATAAGCAACCGGTTGTTGATCAAGGCCAAAAGGCTGAGTAAGAACTCCAAGAGCAAAGCCCTGAGATTCATGGCAAAACATGGTGAAAAGCTTTTGATAATCTGGTCGGGCCAAGGCAGGTGGGGCTTCCAAAGCACTTTTGATAGTGTGAAATGCCTGTATAGTTTCCATGTTTAAGGAAAAAGGGTCCACATTTAATGCTGAGTATAAGGGTTGGGCCAAATAGGCAAAACCTAAAATCCACTGGCGGCAGTAGTTAGCTGCTCCCAAAATTTTTTGCAGCTGCCGCTTGGTAGTGGACAAGGGGAGAGACACAATAGCCTGTAAACGGTCCAGGGAAAGTGATCTAGAATGGGCCGTGATGACATGTCCCAAATAAGAAATACTGGTCTGACAAAATTGTAACTTACTTTTGGAAACCTTGTGTCCCTTGGAAGCCAAATGATTTAAAAGTTGTAATGAGGCTTGTTGGCAAAGTTCTTGAGTTGGGGCAGCTATCAACAAGTCATCTGCGTAGGTAATAAGTGTAACATCTGAAGAAAGGTGCAAATCCTGCAAAGTCGCCTTAAAGTCAACCCAAACAACGAGGGAGAATCCCTAAATCCTTGAGGTAAGCGGGTAAAAGTTAACTGAGTTCTAGTAGCAGGATCAGTAAAAGCAAATAGGTATTTAGAGTCAGAATGAACAGGAACAGAGAAAAAAGCTTGTGATAAATCAACAACAGTGAAATATTTTGCTGTAGCCGGTATACTGGCAATAGTTAAAACAGGATCTGGAACAACAGGGTGTAAAGGGACAACAAATTCATTTATGGCTCTGAGGTCCTGAACAAATCTATAAATAGGAGAACCATCAGGGTAAAACTTTCCAGGCTTTTTCACAGGAAGGATAGGACTATTTACAGGGGATTGAGTAGGCACCAAAATGCCCTGTTCCTGAAATTTCAGGATTACCCTACGAACGCCTTCTGTGGCTTCCACAGACAGAGGGTACTGTGGAATAGAGGGAAAGGATTTACCGAACTTTACTGATATCCGAAGAGGGTCAACACCTTGCAGCAAATCCACATCATCAGGTGAATCTGCCCACAATTTGAGAGGCAATGAAGACAGCACCTCCTGTTGATCAGACAAGAGGGGCTGTTCCATCTCCTCAGTAGCAAGGGCCATCAGTAAAGTTGGAGAATCAGGAGACAATAGTTTGACAACATCAGGAGAACACAAAATTTGAGCATTCAATTTGCACAGTAAATTCCTTCCCAACAAGTTGACTGGGGTGTCACGACTAATGAGGAAAGAGTGCCGCTCCGTGAGTGGGCCCAGGGTTACAGTGGTGACTTCAGAGAGCGGCTGGCTAGTTGTGACACCATCAACCCCTGATAGTACACACACACCCCGGGCAAGAAAGGGAGCGTCTGACACTTTAAACATAGAACAAGCAGAAACAACGTGACTATTGGCCTTTTTAAACTGAAATAATAATTATTATTATGTGTGTGATGTGAAGCACACTCAAAGAAAATCCTCAAACTCACATCCATACATTCTCACTTAAAGACCTCAAATTTTAAACACCACAAATTTTGTTACACACCCATACATTCACATGAAGCCGGCATACATTGTTTCTTGCAGACATCCAGTATTAAGCTTACACCCAAATGCATACACCAACATGTGTGGAAAATAAGCTCTCTTCAAGATTATTAACACCCTATTTAAATGGAGAAGGTCCTTCTTTGTTAGGGGGTTTCAGTATGCGCTGTTTTACAAGGAAACCTCTTGCTATGAAAAACACTACGCGCAGGTGTCTCAGGACAGGGCTTTCACGCATGACAAAATGTTGACCTCTAGCATTACCTCCCAGAGGGAAAGGGCCATCCCTCCTGGCGGGGATGATAGGGAGCCTGATTTGGGGTCCTGCAGGACTGGAGGGGCTGGGGTTGAACTTGCATAAGACACATTTGGACAAGTTGCTTTTTATCTGTTTCTTCCTATATTATTTTCCAAATCTGGGAACAGACAGAGGTAACATCATTCAAGGACTGGGTCCTATAAGTAATCATAGCACTCTGTAAGCGAGTGCATACCACTGGCTGAAGGCCAGCCACTGCATCAGGATTTAACCCTGAGTGTAATTTAAAAGCAATAAGGAGGGGAAAAAAGAGAGGAGCACTAGGACCCCGTGGAAAATCGCAGGAGAAACAGTCAGGGTTTGCCTGCCGTCTCAAATTGTAAAGCAGCTTGAGCAGGAGAAAAGAGAGTAGGGGAAGTTACAGGTAATAGAGAACATGTAGGAGGGGATCCCGGTGTTTCGGGACGAGGAGAAAAACATTCCTGAACAGTGAATTTATTGGCTTCATCGTCCCAAAGACACCAGGCATCCATTTGTCTGGTTTGAATCAAGGTTTAACCCTAAGTGAGTATGTACAGGAATGCAAAAAGACCCAATTAAAGGAAACTGCAGTTCTGGATTATCTGCAGTATCAATTTAACAAAGTAACAATAAAACTCCCTCTATAATTTTTACAAATATAAACCACATTCCATTATAAAAATCAGACAAACAAAGTTAAAACACCCATCAACAAACCACTTACCAATCTAATAACCACTGCTAGCAGTAGCTTCTAATAATCCACCAGGAAAAAAATAAAAACATCAACACTAGATATCAGTATTTAAAATCAAATTCAGCATCAAACTATCAATGACAATATCAAACTATCCGTATCAGATTCAATATTTCAGTATAAAATTCAGTAATTCAAACTCTATCAGTAATTCAGACTCTGTATAAAATTCAGTAATTCAGTCAGTAATTCAGACTCTGTATAAAATTCAGTAATTCAGTCAGTAATTCAGACTCTGTATAAAATCAAACTCCGTATAAAATCAGACTCAGTATAAAATTCAGTATCAAATTCAAAAGCTAGCTTTCAACTAATGATCTTAAAACTTTCAATTCTCAGGCTGTGTGGTAGTTAAAAGGACTAATAAATCAATTAAGTCCCAATTCCTACGCATTCAGAAGCAAAGGGGCGTGCCCCAGCAGCACTTACCTTAGGAATTTCACACCTGATTCCTAATTTCCACTCTTCCCGGGTTTCGGCACCATTTGTCAGGGAAAAATCTCCCTTACAGATTGAAGAGTGGAGGCTGCTTTGTATCCAAGAATTAGTTTATTCCATTTGATCAAAAACAAACAAAATAATAAAGATATTCACAGCGCTGTGGATCTCAGTACATAAAGAGTTTCTGAGATGAGATGTGGGAAATGGGGTACAGCATATATATCCTCCAAGAGGGACATTCGCTTCTGCGCATTAAAAAGGATTACATACTTCAACAATCTCACAGCTGCGCAGTAAGAAAGATTACACATACTTTAACTTCATTATGATTGGTCCTTAGCTAGTTTCTAAGAAGAAATTCTGCTTTGCAAAGTCTCCTGATTTTCTTATCTTAAAATGGACATGTCCATATATGTAGGAACAGGATGTTCCGCTCTGCCGGTCAAAGCCAGAATAAACCAGTTACAGCAAGCATAGAGGCAATTAAGATGACTTCTAGTAACCCAGAAAGGAACATGAATTCCTAGATAATGAAATAGAGAAAGAAACCTCTCTACTTGGTTTTGCCACCACAACTGCAAGCACAAGGAGACGACGACGGTACCTGTAAGGATCAAAACTTGGCAGAATGCACGTTGGGCGGCTAGGAAGTGCCGTCCACTGCATGTTCATAGGCAAGAGCAACACGTTGCCAGGATCGCTTGGGGCAGTATTTCATGCGGCTCTATGGGGAGGCAACCGGCAGCAACAGTAACGTTATATGGGCTGTAGACCTTGGCACCCTGTGGGCAGGAGAGGGGGAACAATGGGTGTGTGTGTGTGTTGTGACGTGTGTGCTATTGGCTGGTGGAACAGCAACTGCGGAGGGGGGAAGCAGAGAGTGCTGTGTGTGGTTTTTTTGTGTATTTTATCCAGTGTTTCACTCAGCGCAGGCTTTTTCTCTCACGTGGTGGGAGGGTGGGGGCTGCCTGGTGCTCCAGAGACCAGAGCATATATAAAGGTGACTCCACACAGGGGGTTGGCATTTCTTGTCAGGCACCTAGGTGAGGGCCATTTAATCCCCCTTGGGACAGGAACCCCAGAGTTTCAGGCAGGGCTGTTGGAAGTGGGCAATGCACCCGCTGAGCAATTAATTTTATTCAACATCTACATTCCTCCGATCATGTCCCGTTATTATTTTTCTGAGGTGTGGCCGGTTCTGGAGGAGGTAGTTCTGACTCTAGAGGAACAATTTCCATGGGCATGGCCGATCCTTATGGAGGACTGGAACATCCATTGGGAGGGGTGCTCTGGCCTTGAATTGGATAGGAGTGATGGGATAGTCCATGAAGCTTTGTCTGCTGCTCCTGGGGGTGCCCGACCCAATTGTCCTATGTACAACCTTACCCATAAACTTGGGTTGGTTACCCTGGAGGAGGAGGATTCTTGTGAACTTCCTACGGGTTTTACCTTCATGGGCCCCCAGGGTAGTAGCCATATAGACTGGATTTTCGTGGAAGCCTGCTCTTGGGAGAAACTGGGCAGGTTGGCCCGGTTTGTTAGACCTGAGCGACCATGCGGCCGTAGCGTTTTGTCTCCAGATACAATCCTTACTGGACGCATAGGCGGTTCCGAATGTATCTGATGAATCCCTTCTGGTCCCAAGGAGGTTTTCTTTTTTAGCCCTAGCCCAAAAGATGCAGGAGATTTGCTCCACAGCTAGTCTCCAATCTCTGGTCGCAAAGCTCCAGAATGCTGGCGAGGTTGGTTCCCTTGTCTTAATTTATGAGGATATTCTGTCAGCTGTCCGAGAGCAAGTTTTGACCAAGCTGTGTACGAACCTTAGCCCCGGGAAAGCTTCTAACCAGTGGTTCGACCTCGAGTGCAGACTGGCCAAGCAGGCACTGGTTCATCTTAGGAGGGTATGGGCTAGAGATCAACTCCCCACGCAGGAGTTAAAATGTAGGAAGTTGAGGGCTGCTTATGCCTTTCTCAAGGCCAAGAGGGAAGCCTACTTTGGTAGACAGTGGGCACAGATGGGAATGGATTTGTCCACAGGCAATTACAGCAGATTCTGGACAGCCCTCAACCGGATTCTCAAACCTAGGAAAGCCGTTAGTGGGATATTGCCTTCTATTTCTGCTTGGGAAACCTTCTTCGGGGAGCTTTATTCAGATCCTCTGGTGGGATATGAGGACTTGTTGACAAGTCCACCGGGAGATTCTAGCCTGGATGTGTGCCCTGAGGATTTCACAGAGTCCAATATTGCTCAGCACATAATGAAACTTAAAACCAATAAGGCTCCAGGGCCGGACCTAGTGACAGCAGAGATATTACAGGCTGCCCCCTGCTGGTGGGCTTTGGTTCTTTCCCACCTGTTCCGCTCCCTGGCCGAAGGAGGTAGAATTCTCCCCTCCTGGACCTCGAGTACTATTGTCCCTATTTTCAAAAAAGGGAGTACTCAGGACCCGGCATGTTACAGGCCCAATAGCCTGATCTCCATTCCACGGAAGCTTTATGCTAAACTTTTGTTGGAACATCTTACCATGTCGGCAGAGGAGAGGAAGATAATTCCCTTCCAACAATTTGGGTTTCGAAAGGGTAGGTCCACTATGGACTGCTGTTTTATCCTTCAGCACATCATTCATAAGGTTCAGAGAATAAGGAAAGGCAAATTATATCTAGCCTTTGTGGACCTTACCAAAGCATTTGATTCTGTCCCTCGTTCTAGATTGTGGACTAAGCTGAGGATTCTGGGGATTGAGGGCAAATTGCTATCTGCCATAATACAGTTGTACTCAAATAACGAAGCTCGTGTCAAAGGGGGGGGGAGGGGCTGTCCCTCAGGGCAACGCCATCCCCATTAGGAGAGGGGTGCGGCAGGGTTGCGTTCTTGCACCCCTGCTATTCAATCTGTTTCCGGCAGACTTTTATTATTATTATTATTATTATTTAATAGATTTCTATACCGCCCCATCCTGCACAGCAGCTCGGGGCGGTTAACAACAATAAAAACAGTTTAAAATATTTAAAATACAAATATAAAACATATTAATAAGACAGGGTGGTATAAATAAATATATAGGTGGGGGATTAAAAATCACCCCCCCTCCCCTCCCTCCCAAAGGCCTGGGCAAACAGCCAGGTCTTACAGTTCCGCCGAAATGTTAAAAGGCTTGGGGCCAGGCGAGCTTCCTCCGGAAGGGAGTTCCACAGCCGCGGCCCTACCACCGAGAATGCCCGCTCCATCGTGGCCCCCCGCTTAACACGGGGGACCTCCAGGAGGGCACCCCCGGCAGACCGCAGGAGTCGTTCCGGGGCGCGAAGGGCGAGGCGGTCCCTAAGGTAAGAGGGGCCAAGGCCGTATAGGGCTTTATAGATCATTACTAGGACCTTGAACCTGGCCCGGCACACTATCGGCAGCCAGTGCAGCGCTCGGAGCACCGGTGTAATGTGCTCCCGGCGACCCGTCCCCGTAAGAAGACGGGCCGCCGCATTCTGCACCAGCTGCAGCCTCCGGGCCAGGAACAAGGGAAGCCCCACGTAGAGCGCGTTACAGTAGTCGAGTCGCGAGGTGACGAAGGCATGGATGAGGGAGGCCAGGTCCGGGCCAGAGACATACGGACGCAGCCTACGTACCAGATAAAGCTGGCGGAAGGCAGCCTTCGCGACTGCCTCCACCTGCTGCTCCAGCCGCAGGCCTGCGTCCAATATGACCCCCAGACTCCGGACCTGCTGAGCTACAGGGGGGCAAACCCCCCCAATCAGGGGGGCCACCACCCCCTTCGCCCTCCCCACCACCATTACCTCCGTCTTATCTGGGTTGAGTTTCAGTCTGCTCTGTCGCATCCAATCCGCCACGGCCTCCAAACATTGGGATAGCACCGAGACAGCAGGGTCTGGGTCGGTAGAAAACGAGAGGTACAGCTGAGTATCATCAGCATACTGGTGACATCGCACCCCGAACCCTCTCACGACCTCCCCCAAGGGCTGCATATAGATGTTAAATAATAATGGAGACAAGATCGATCCCTGCGGAACGCCACACGGTAAGGCGCGGGGGCTCGATGTTTCTTCCCCCAACACCACCCGTTGGCTCCTCCCCGAGAGGAATGAACGGAACCATTCAAGAACAGTTCCGTCCAGACCCCCCCGGTCACGCAGTCGTCTCAACAGCAGCCCATGGTCCACGGTGTCAAAAGCGGCCGAGAGATCGAGCAGGATGAGAAATGTCGAACATCCCGCATCCATCTCCCGGCGGAGGTCGTCCACCAAGGCCACCAACGCCGTCTCGGTGCCATAGCCGGGGCGGAACCCAGATTGAAACGGGTCAAGGAGCCCGATATTATCTAGATGACCCTGGAGCTGGAGCGCCACTGCCCGCTCAATAACCTTCCCTAAAAAGGGAAGGTTAGAGACAGGTCGGTAGCTGGCGAGCGCGTCCACGTCCAACGATGGTTTTTTCAGCAGGGGGCGCACCACAGCCTCTTTTAAGCAAGGCGACAACCTCCCCTGCCGAAGGGACGCATTCACCACCCTCGCCAGCACCGTCCCCAATGTCTCCCCGGAAGCTTTTACCAACCAGGACGGGCATGGATCTAGTTGACAACACGTGGCCCTCACAGACCCCAGGACATCCACCACATCGGCTGACGTCACTTCCTGAAACTCGCCCCATAAAGATGGAACAGACGGACCCTCCGTCCCCCCGCTCTCTTCCCCTACTGCTGTTAACCCAGCGTCGAAATCGGCCTGAATCCGAGCGATCTTGTCTGCGAAGTAGTTGACAAACTCCTCACAGCGGGCCCGGGACAAGTCCCCATCCAGGCGGAGGGAGGCCGGACTCACCAGCCCCCGCACCACCCGAAAGAGCTCCGCTGGACGTGACTTCGCAGACGCTATGAGGACGGCGAGGAATTCCTTCCTCGCCGTCCTCACAGCCTCCACATAGGACCGCAAATGGGCCCTGTGGAGAAGACGATCGGAGACAGACCGAGTCCGACGCCAGCGTCGCTCTAGCCTCCTGCCCATACGCTTCATACACCGCAGGCCCTCAGTAAACCAAGGAGTCCTGCGGTGACGAGACCCAGGCAGAAGGCGCCTCGGAGCCACCCTGTCAATGGCCTCCTCCAGCAAGATGTTCCAATGCCGGACCAGCTCATCCACAGAGTGACCGTCCACATCCAGGGTAAGTTCCCTCAGGACCTCCTGGAACCGCTGGGGTTCCATCAGCCTCCGAGGGCGGACCATCCTAACTGGTCCCTTCCCCTTCTGGAGGGGGCGCGCTAAAAGACCGGCCTGAAGGAGGTAATGGTCCGTCCACGACAAGGGCACCGCTGTCACCTCCCCCACAACCGGACCCCCCGCCTCAAGGCCAGAGCCGAAGATCAGGTCGAGGATATGTCCCCCCACGTGGGTCGGGCAGATCACCTCCTGGGACAAGTTCATAGTTGCCATGGCGGCCATGAACTCCCGCTCCGCCCCAACAAGGCCGGCATCGGCGTGGACGTTGAAGTCCCCCAGAACCAAAGTCCTGGGGGAGCCCAACACCACCTCCGAGGCCAGCTCCGCTAGAGCGGTAAGGGATGCCGCCGGGCATGAAGGGGCCCGGTACACCAGCAGCACCCCTAGCTTGCCCCCAGCCAAATCGATCACCACGTGCAGAGCCTCTACACCCACAATCTCCGGCACTGGATACCTCCTAACAGGCCAGTCTTCCTCTAAAAACAATAGCTACTTGCCAGGTTATGTCAACATTGAGGAGACTTATCCCCCCGATAGGCTCCACCCATTTGAATCTTCTGCAATTTGTGGATGACATCATTCTCCTGTCTCAGACAGAGATGGGGATTAAAAGAGCCTTAGGAAAACTCCATTAATATTGCTTAATTAATGGTCTCGAGATCAATGCTGCCAAGACTACGGTCATGACTTTGGGCTCTAGGTTCCGCTTCTGCACCTGGCAGATGGGTACAAGGAATATTGGCTCTGTGAACTCCTTTAATTACTTAGGTGTTCTATTTAGTGCCAGCGGCACATGGCATTCCCACTTGCAGGCCAGGGCAGCCAAGGTCACTAGAGACACGAGAGCTATCACTCGAGCTTTCTGTATCTCGAAGGGGGTTTCAATCTCCTCTTGGTTGAGGGTTTATCGGGCTAAGATCCCTCCATCCCTTCTTTTTGGGGCAGAGTTGGTTCCATTTCCTAATACACTCATTCTTGAACGTGTCCAAAACCTTTCCCTATGACGCCTACTTAGAGTGGGGCCTAGTGTTCCAGGAGCAGCCCTAAGGCTGGAAACGGGTACTTTATCCATCAAGGTGCTCGGTAGAAGGCTCTCTTGAGTTACTGGTTCTGCCTTTTGGCCCTCCCGGAGACTGCGCTCCCCCTGATCTGTCTCAGGGAGGTGCTATTACACAACGGCCCAAGGACTTACCCTTGGCTGTTGTATTTAGGGCATCTGATTCACAAGTTGGGGTACGCTGAGTTTTTTCGGGGGAAAGCAATCTCATATTAAAATCGAGCTTTTTAGGAGGATCCAGGATATTGACATCCAATAAGACCTGTCTGTAATGCATCAATGGAAGGCTGCTCCCTTATTTGGGTTAATAAAGCCATCCCATTGCTTTGAACCTTACCTGGACCTCCTACAGAATTATAAGCTCAGGAGATTCTATACACTCCTTCGTTTCCAGATGCTCCAGCTGGCAATAGTGGAGGGCAGACAAAAGCGCATGCCACTTGAACTCAAGAGTCTGCTCTTGCAATATCAAGGAGATTGAGTCAACTGAGCATTTTTTGTTGAGGTGTCCCTATTTCCATCTTCTCCGTATTACCTGGCTGGCTCCACTGCTGCCAGTAGGCTACTCTTTCCAGGCAGAGGGTTGCTTTGTCTGGCTCCTCTCCCTATCTCATAAGGAGGCCGTGGTGCCACTTGCCTCCTATACCTTACTGGCATTTAAGAGAAGAGCCTTTATCAAGGAGTGGTTCAAGGCAAAAGCAAAGCAATCCCCACAGAATACCCTGCTAACTCTCTCTCCCCCCCACCTCAGCCTAGGAAGGGTGCTAGCATTAAGACCTGGGCTTTACCCCTCCTTGTCTACAATATCTGGTTTTCTTTGGTCATTAGTTCCACCTTACCCTCATACAGAATCTGGCTTCCGACTTGTACCCCGAGAATTGTTTCCTTCTTGGGAGTGTTTCTCTTTTACCAGGCTGTAAGATACTATGTTGGCTGATTTTATGTACTTAATAGATTTCCTTGCTCTACAGCTGGTTTTAATTTGTTTTAAATTTAAGACATTGTTTGTCAGGTTTCTTTTGTTGCTTTGTTGATCTTAAAGCAACCTTTGATACCATCGATAGAGAACTGTGGCTTAAGCTTAGTAGGTCTTCTATCGATGGCCGCTTATTGTATCTGATCATCAAACTTCACCAGGGAAATACACTCGTTCCGGCCTGCTCCTAATCAACTCTATCCTGGTGAGATCCTTGTTGAAAGAGGGGTGCGTCAGGGCTGTATTTTGACCCCGACCTTGTTCAATTTTTATATTAATGACTTATTCCATTCATGAAGGAGGGCGAGCTGCATGCTCCTAAAATAGGTCCATGGAGATACCTATTTTGTTATATGCTGACGATACAGCTCTGCTCTCATTGACACTAATCGGCCTTCGCCGAAGCATGCAAAGATTTGTAACGTACTGCAAACAGGAAAACTTAGTTATTAACTACACCAAAACTAAGGTCCTGGTGATAGGCCGAAGCTTTAAAAGCCATACATGGCAGATGGATGAAGCCTTAATTGAACAAGTCAGGTCATTTAGGTACGTCGGTATCGTTTTCTCAGCCACAGGGTCTTGGATGGCGCATTTTGAGGCTGCTAAGGATCAGGCTCGGAAAATTGCAGCTTCTATTATAAGCTTCTATTATGCGCAGGGTGGCAAATTGGCAGGCCCGGCTCTGAAACTTTTTAGTGCAAAGGTGATCCCCCATTTGCTATATGCAGTTGCAGTATGGGGCCTAAAAGTATTAAATTGGAGGGTGTTCAAAACTATTTTCTACGTGTCATTTTGGGCTTACCGCCCTGTGTTCCCCAGACAGTAATGAGGGCGGAGGTGGCTATGAGGTCTATTAAAACGTTTGCACTTATAGCTGTGTTCAGTTTATGGCTAAAGATTAAAATCTTCCTGTTAGCTCCAAACTCGCTTCTGTTCTTCCATCTGAACACTGAGAACAGCTGGTGTCGGGTGGTGGACCTTGAGTTCTCCAAACTGGGTATCCCGAGAGATGCTTTGAACCCTTTAGGTTATAAGGGTGCAGCACTCTTGATAAAACAATTTTTGACCAAGTGCTACAGACTGAAAGCAGCCCACTAGCCTCCCAGATGATAGCTCCGGGCTATCATCATGAGATCTCTCCTTTCTTACCTGCTGACTACCTAATTCAATGGCCAGCCGGCCCCTCTAGAAGGGCTCTCTTATTAATGCGCTGCAATGTATTCCCTTCAGCCTTCTTGGCAGGTAGGTACCATGGTATTCCTAAAGAACAGAGAGTATGCCCACATTGTAGTGAGGCAATCGCGGAGACAAAAGACGATAAAATTTTATATTGTGGGGCTTATGAAAACTGGAGGAGCACCTACCTGGGATCTTCCTTGAGTAGGTTTCATGAGGGGCTGCAAACTGAATTTGTACTTCAATGGCTCTTAGCAGAGAAAGATTCGCCAATCTCTAGAGCGACTGCTGCTTTGTGTGGGCGTATTTTCTGTTGGAAACAGAATGTTATGATTCCTTCTTAAGGTATATGACAAACAATTGTTAAAGTCTCCCAACTAAGAATTTTAGAGTTAGTCAGGGGATGTGTTTTATTTTAGCTTATTTTATCTTACCCTAGTTTGGGATTAACTAATCCTGGGAGTTGATTGTATACGAATATGTATATTCATCTACTTGTTTATTTTGTGTAAATATTGTAATGGTCTTTGGGCTGACAATAAAACGTTTACCTACCTACCCATTATTTGTCGTTCTTGTTCCTTTTTCGTTTTTGTTTTCTATGTATGTTTTTATGTTTGTTTGGTCATGACGCGAGTCCGTACCCGTAAATACATAAATGAAATGACTTCACACAGGCACCATTTTATCTCTCTTTCAGTTCTTGAGAGAGAGTTTGCAGTTGGCCAGCCAGCTGTTGGTCAGACAATCTTTTTCATTCAAATTATGAACCACTCTTAGATGATATTTATATATAATATTTTATTAGTAATAATCATCTCAAGGAAACAATTGAGGTAGTGCCAAGTCAGACCAAGGGTCCATCATCAAGCCCAGCATCCTGTCCTCCAGTGGGGAGGAGATGCTGCCGAGCTCAGCCTGCCCTGTCTGGGCGCAGGCCTGCTGGGTGAGTACACTGGGGACCCGTCATGGGAGGAGGGGGGACGTTATAATAAATAGTGATTATTATGGGATGACATCACATATGGTTATTACATACAGATTGGTTCTGCCCTTTTAGTACATTTTTAGGATATTTTAAATTAATTTTTAAATTGTGAGTAACAGTATGTTTTAATTATGATTTGTAATTGTTGATTTGTGTGTTGTAAGCCGCCCCGAGCTGCTCTGTGAGCAGAAGGGTGTGGGATAAAATTGAAATAAATAAATAAATATGATTGTGCTGCCAGCTGCCTCAAGACATTAATTCTTAATTTTTAATTGAGTAAAGTTGAACTTGCTGCTGTGTGGTGTACTCTAACTTGAAGGAATAGATAGACTTAAAAACCACAATTACTTCTGCTACTAGTAGTAACAGCAGAAGTAGTTTTTCAGTTATTTCCATTAGGTAATGCAATAGTGGCTTCCAAGTGCTAAAAATATCCTACGTTCACACTACTAATAGTATCTCTGCACTGCAATAACCGTTAATAAAGTAAAGGCTGTTGTAGCAGAGATAGATACTACTACTACTAGTGTGAACAACTTGGGTTTCTCTCTCTCACTTGGAAGCCGCTATTGCATTTTCCTAATTAAGATTGATCTGTCTTGTGTCTAAGGGTTGGTTGAAGCCAAATATTGAGCCACTGACCTAGAATATCAAGATGTTCTGAGGTGAGCAGCTGAATATCTGGCCTCTAGCCTGGTATGATCTGTACTAGTTGCAACGCATGCTGCAAGGGATGTACTGCTGGTTTTCCTCCTCTGCTCTCCCAAGCCCAAAGCATGTGCAAAAAAGTCAGTGGCCATTTTGTGGAGCTGGAGCCCCCACAAAATGATTTGTTGGTCAGTGGTGTTCCCTTTCTTTGCTGTTTTCCAGCTTAAACTGTCTGCTTTCTCTGTGTTCAGTGGGGGGGATCTAGGGGGCTTTGATGGAAAAGGTTTCCAATCTTTGCTGCAATATTCTCTGCATTTGAAAATGGCCCTGGCCTGCCTTTTTGAAGTCTGAGCATGGGATGTTGCAGGCTTGTCTGTGAGAAGGCCATGCCATAGGTTGGTTTACTAATTAGTAGTCCTTGCAGGAAGGTTAGTTGTAGCAGCTCAGACACCTTTTACATTGCAACAGAACTATACGTAGCATGTTTTCTGTTTTGGGACAAGTGGAACTCCATGCTGCTGTTTTCATGATGTGCAGTGCTAAGGACTTCACTTAATACTGTTGGGTCAATGGCCTAAGGACTTCTGGTTTGTTTGTTTGCTCTGTGCTTGCATGATAGACTGCTGCTTTCCTTCTCCTCCCAAGCATGAGTAGAGAGGCCATTTTGTGAATTTGTGGGTCCACTGGTAAGGACTACTCTTGTTTAAAATGGTTCCTTTGCTGTTTCACTGCTGCCCCCTGATGGAAAGTAGTTCCTTGCCTCTCCGCTTGTGACTGCTTTTGAGAATTTTGCTTGCCGGTTTTGTGGAGAAACAGAAATGCATAGTTTGAATTTGGTTTATTCAGCACCGTGTGTTTGCTTGTTATACAGGCCTGCAGCTGGCCAGGTTTTTTTTTAAAAGGGCCTGTTTGCTTGGACAGGCATTTGACTTTCAGGGATAGGGTGTAGCTACTCGGGATGCTGGCCTGCATGGGCCTGGTTTGCTTGCAGTGCAGCTCTGCTGGCCAGACTTTTAAAAAAGGGCTTGTTTGTTTGGATAGGTGTTTGGCTGTCTGAGGACTGGGAGCCTACCCTAGAAAACTACAGGCAGCCAAAGAGAGCATGAAAATGAAGAGGGTTCCGAATAATGCTAAGTGATGGCATGGGGACTGGGAGGGTCTTGGACCTCTTCTTTGGGGGAGTGGTCCACAAAGAAGCAAAATTAAAAATGTCATTAAAAATGCAAATATTTAAAGTAATTTGTTTCTTTTTTCTATTCAGTTTGTCTGAGATCTGGCATGATTCCACACCTCGCCTTGCTTTCCTTGTGAACAGAGGAGAAAGTAGGTAGGAGCACAGCAGAAGAAAAAGATGCTGACAACAAGGAAGCCCTTTTCCCATCCCCCACTGAACTCATCTCTTCCCCTTCCTCTTCTCGTGCTCCAAAACCAAACCCTTTCCCTCCTACTTCTCCTCTGTCCTGTTCTTCTCTTCCCTTTCGTTCTCTTCTGATTCACCTTGTCGCCGGACAGGGAGCTAACTCAATCCTGCAATCCAGAAGGAAGGCTTGTCCCAAAGCCTACACCTTCAGAAGTCTACAGGTGGCCAAGGATGCCATGAAAATCAAGGATTCGAGGGTTCAGGATAAAGGTAGGTGATGGCAACGTAATTTATTTTTTTAACCTACTATGGTTAATTTGGACTCGGCAGGAAAGAGAATGGACGGCACCCCAGTAAGAGGGCTCTCTATCCCCCGGTGGCAGTGCTTCACACAGCAGCGTTCCCAGCATTAAGTAATGTAATGTCCATCCAATGTTAACCCTGGGAACTCCTTCCTGCTGGGTTATGCTATGCCACTGGCCTGCCGGTGGCAAAGCTGGCGGCGGCAGGTTCAACCCACCCATTGCCCCACCAGTCTCCAAAACCCACCAGCCGCCACTGAGCAAAGGCCTTACATTCTACCACACCAGCTACCTATGCTCCCTGGCCATGCCATTAATGGGGTCGTGGAACTTCTACATCTGCTGTCATCTCCCCAAGAAGCTCACTTGCCAAATCCTCCTTGCACTGCCATGTGTGGACCCACAGGCCCTGGCTTTTCTGGGTGCTTGTGGCAGGAGTTTCCGTCTGCACCTGTTGTGCTAACGGACCTGTAGCAAGGCAACAAAAAAAGCCATTAGTTCAGATCACCCCACCCACCTTCCTACCCCAGTGTTTCCAGCTCTCCACCCATCTGAAGGAAAGCAGGAATGAGTAACTAGCCTTTGTGGCTGCTGGGTCAGTTACTGTGATGGGATCCCAGAGCCACAGTTCTCCCCTACAGTGATCATGGGGGAAGACCATACAGAAATCAACCACCACCATTTGCACCATCTCCCCCCCCCACTGGCCACCATTTTTATTTCCCCTGCCTCCTGTCAGCCTACCATCCCACCCACTTCCCGTACCTACTGTTCCCATTCAGTGGAGCTGTTTCCTGGCAATTTTCCTGCTGTTCCTCCGTGTTCTCCTAGCCACCTGTCAACACAGTAAATAATAAAAAACCCAATTAGATAACTATAAATGGAAGCCTTGATCATACAACTGTGTAAACGCAGACACACTGCCCATTCCCTGGACCATTAAATTACCGCTCTCATCTGCATCATCTGCAAAAGGTGACATCCAGGTCCTCTGCACCCTTGCCTATAATCTCAGGTGGCTCTTCAAACAAGGGCTGGCTCATAAGCTGGAAGAGATATACCATAAGGGTCATGATGTCTGTGTCCACATTGACCTGTGCTGGCTCCGGGGCAGGAACAGGTATGGAGGAAAGTCTGCTGGCAGCTGCCACTTCCATGGTGGAACCAGGAGTGGTTGCAGCAGGAGTGGGTAGTGGGGAAACCATAACCATCTACTTCTGGCTACTGGAAAAAGTGCAGCCATACAGGCGGGATGCACCAATGGCTCCATCAATGCAGAGGAACCAGTCAATGAGCTATAGGGGAATGTTTTGTCTCTTGCAACTGGAGGCGAAGTTGTTGTTCTGGATCTCTTTGTATCCACGCCTCAAGTCCTTGGCCTACTGCTGGTACTGGTTCATGTCCCAGGGGTAGCCCAGCTGCGCCATTTGGACCAAGATCTGTTGGAACACCACCTCGTTCCTGTAGCACTTCACCAGGGCATATTGGACCTTCTGCTTTCCATCCTCCTTCCCCCCCACCCCCCGAGTAATTACAGCCATGATCTCTTCCTTGGTTCAGGGAATGCAGTGTTGGCAGGTGGATCGGTAGGCGAAGAACTGCCAATTACATAGTGGTGGTGGCAGCAGTGCTGGTTGTTGCCTGGCTATTGGTATGAGTCATTGCCCCGGGGATGGCAATCCTCTGCAAGTTGTTACATAGAATGCAACAGCTTGGAAAGTGCAAGTGCCAGGCACATACTGCCAACCAGGAAAAGTTGGCAGAACAAGTTTGAAAATGGCACAGTGGGCTTTTAAGGTGGACGTTACATGTGCAACAGTGAGAGCGAGAGGGGCCAGGAGCATCAATCTAGGTTTTTGCCAGTGACTCTGGTGCTGGCAGACCTGTATGCACGTGATGCGGCATGCAACCTATCATCTCGTTTGTCAACACCCTGAGAGTACCATTGCTGGAGGTCTTTAAAAGATAGCCTAGACATCTTTCACTGATACTTAGTAATCAAGTTAATGGCCAGATTTAAAAGATCCTTTGTGTACAACTTTGGACCTATAATAATTGGCTGGTTTAGCTTTTTGTGGGGAAAGCAGGTAGTTTACTCACATACAATATAGATCATGGTAAGATTATCTCACTAGGCCTTACCGCCAAGCAGGAAGTAGCCGTTTCATTGTTCCAGACAACAATGAACCCCAATATTAACCACTTACACAAAAACATTTTATACACATCTACAGGGAGTGGATGGACAGAAAAATGACAAACGTTTAAAAAACATGGGTAAAGAGGGTCAATAACTGCTCCTGTTCTCAGAATACCAGAACTTGAATATCCAATGAAATTATGTTTAAAATCAGACCAAAAAGATATCGTTTTTCACAATCAGCAGAATGCATTGCTATTGGATTCATAACCCAAACTATGGGTTGAGATCCTGAGTAGGTGGGGTCATGCAATCTGCAGAGGGATTGTGATCTGACTGATATGGGATACATTTTGAAACCCCGTTGTTGTCAGGGGTCAAAGATGCTTCAAGTCTCAACCCAGGGTCAGGCAGAGAAAAAGTTTGGCAAGCCATTTCCCCAGAGCCTTGGTTGTAACTCCAGCCACCCCCAAGATATAAATAAGCCTTTTCTTGTAGCACCTGGTATTTATGAACAGGAACTTTGGCATTAGCATATGGAATCGGCCCCCTAGTACAAATCTAAAATCAGCCCAATGGTGGCCTAGTTGTGACTGTGTCCCAACAAACCAAGGCCAAACTTTCCCTCAAATTCTAGTTTTTGTACCTTAAAAAACCAAATTATGTCCCACCCCTTGGCCTTTCTCCCTCCATCCAGGTTGGTGTCGAGATGTCGTTGCATCTGCTCAGGAAGAAAAGGAAAAGTATGTACACCATGATTAGCCCTGGTATTTTAATGGAAATACTGCACTACAGTCAAGTTTACAACATTTGTATAGAAATCATCACATGGATAGGTGGCCAAGGATCACAGTACAGAATACAAAAAGCAGTTTAAAATAAAAAGGAAAAAATCTTTGCTATTGTACAGGCTGGGACTGGAGCTTGGAGCTCAGATGTCAAACATCGGGGGGAAGGGGGGATGAAAGCCATATATGAAAACCCTGCTACAGGAGGAGGTGGTCTCCTTGTGTTTTATTGGTTTTTCCTGGGCAACTTGGGCAGCAGGAATCCTGTCCTGTTAACCCTGTTCTCTGCTCACAGGACACGCAGGCACAGGCTCTTGGACAAACACCCACCAAGGAGCAGCTGCTGTAGCCGCTATCTCCAGACTTTCGCTTCCAGATCAGCTTTAATGTACACAGAAACAAAACATCTGGGGATGCACAGGGTGGGGAGGGCAGCATGTAAAACCTTTGAAGTGGAAGAGGACACAATAGAACCATCTCCCTGCCTGATTACAGTGAGGAGAAGACATGGGACAGGTAGTTATTGCTGGCAAACTGAATACTCCCCAGTGGGTGCTTTCCTCTCTCCATTCACAGCCACCACCGGACCTGCTCTCTACACATTAGCTGGCAGTGACCGTTCGCTCTGGTGGGCCATGCCCCGTCACCATTCTGCTCTGTTGGGCTGCAATAAAGCTCCTTCACTTGCCAACCCTCTCACTGGGAAAATAAGAGTGCTGTTCTGAGGGAGGACACCCCTGCTCTGTGGAAATCCCTGGGACAGAATTAAGAAGCAGACTTTGAAAGCCAGCAAGCTGCGTTAACATCCCTTCAGCTGTCAGGCCAGAAGGTATTCAGGGCCTGCTGGCATCATCTTGTGCCTCCTTTCGGGAGAGAAAGTGTAGTTGCATTTGTCATGGTTTAAAAAATCCATGCCGACTTCTTTTTAAAATCCCCCCCCAAACCATCCACTGGTTTAAGCATCTGCCAGCACTAGAATGTCTATACTTTAAAAAAATAGATCTCCCAGGAGTGGATTTCACTTGTGAAATCACAAAGCGCACAGCCATTACCTTTCCTTCTTTCTCTCTTTCTCACACACACACACACGCGAAGCAGCTCTATCAAATACTGGTTTGGTACTTAGGATGTTTTCTCCAATACTGAGAGGAAAAAATACATAAGCACAATCAACTCCCAGCTAAGTAGCTCAGCAACGCTTCCCAAAAGTGAAGGTTATCTTAGCTGGAAGACTAGGTGGATAGAAATGATCCACCAGGGAAAAAAAAACAAACTTTTTTTTTTTAAATTATATAATATACATTTATATATCTTAACAGGCTGCTTAGAACATGGTCATGTTCACCACCACACACACATAGCCTCTACCTTCTCCCCTCAGATTGCAACGCTAAGAATAGTCAAAAATCTTCTACCTGCTGCCTCCTGCAAACTGCAACAGTGCCTCTCGGAACAGGATCAGGGATATGGGTGGGTGTCTTCCTTGAGTAAGAACCACGGTGTATTTTTATTTACAGGAAAGGGGTGGGGGGAAGAAGAGAAAAAAGTTTCCACACAAAGCACTACAATGGTAACTCCCTTTGGTAAAAAGTGTAGTAAATGTCTTCGCAGGTTTGTCTGTAGGTTCTAAATCTGAAGCCACCTGGTACTATGGTACACAAGAAGCTAGTACAGTTATGCTAGCACATCAAGCATACTTTCTTTAATAAAAAAAAAATTGACAATATGTACAGTTATTTACAAAAAGGAAGGGGGAACATGTTAAAATTGTGTTTGTTTCTGGGGTGTGTGTGTGTGTGTGTGTAAGTAAAGCTGGTGCATGGCACTAGGAGAGACTAGTAAACAAGCAGGTACAAAACAGTTCCACTGGCACTAGAAAGGACAGACCAATCTGAACTGGTTTAAGTCAGGAGTCCTGCATGGGCAAGGAAGAATCAAAATCACAAATCCATGAGGTGGGTGTTCTCAACAGCTGGACTGGAGAGCCAGGTGATCCTGCGGAAGACCTCAGTGAAACTGATGCAGCGTGTCAGAGGGAAATCCAGTTGTGACAGGTATTCCTGGGTTTTGCAACAGATCCGAGCATAAGATTTTAGACAGACTGACCCAGGCAGGCTGCATGTAGCACCCAGTTGTTGTTTTCTTGCTGCCCAGGCCATTGAGGAAGGAGTCTCAACACTGCTGGTGTGTACAGGCTAGTTGGGTTTCTCTAGGACTGCTCAGTTCTGAGAAGGGTCTTTCCCTTCACAGTGCACACAAAAGGCCAGTTGGTGAGTTTCAGCTCAGGTTTTGTGGAGATCCATGTTCCTAAAGCAAATCCTGCTGGTGAGAGGCTGTACCAGCCACACACTAGTCAAGTGGCCATGTTACGGAGAGAGACAGTGAGGGGAGAAAGGCATCTTCCTTATTTCCTTGATGCACGCACACACACACTCCACGCCACTTCCCTCTCCCTGGGAGATTAGGGTGTCTTGAATATTGTGCCATATTTGACACGGTACTTGTTAATGCTCACAAAGTGCAGGGTCTCTGTATTACAGGTGGTGGTGCAGGGCACCAAACCCTCCAGCCCCTCACCCATTAGCCACTTGTTTGTTTCGGCTGTCATTTCACGAGTCACATGCTCCTTGGTCCATTTGTCCACCCAGGCCTGGAACCTTTGATGCAGCCGCTTGCTCACTCTTTCGTGGGACTACAGAGAAAGGAAAGAGAAAGAAGTTAGTTTATAGCCACCAACGCTTGCAAATTGCTGAGAAGAAATTCACAAAGCTACTTGTGGGGGGCCAACAGAATTAGACGGGTCAGTGCCTCATGATAACTTGCAGACTTACTGCCCTCTGCTGACCAATCCAGGGAAAACTAGTGAATTTTAGGCTGAATTTGAACAGATGACAATCCTGTTCCCCAGTATAATTCAATTTTGGGGGGAAAAAATCATGGCATAGAGTCAGTACACTAGGAGTCGAGGTTTCTTTTGCAAATTTAGGAAGCCTTTGGTACTTTATTATACAATGCTGCTTTTAAATTCACTTCTTTAGTTTTGTGTTATGGAGCGACTCAAAACTGCAACACTTTCTTAGCAGATGGACTTGAAAACCAATATTAACAATTCCAAATATGTATGAATTCAGTTGCCTACTTGAAATTGTCATCAGTCACTAGGCTGATTAACTTCACTTTAAGTTTCTCGATAGAGAAATCACTCAAATCTGAAGTTTCTTGAGTTTCATTCCAGCTGGAGTACAAAGATAACAATCTCCCCCGAATACTCAGGAATGTGCGAACAGTTCAACTGTCCACCCTCCATAGACATTTACATTCGAGCCACAGCCATGGATAAAAGTTTCAGAACTAAAGAGATCTGAGCAGCTTAAAAAAAGTGGAATTCCACTGCAATACTCTCCCAGCGATCACTCCCGGCATCTGCTAGACAATGTTTCCAAAGCTGCGTTATCTCTATTGCAATCTGGACCAACTCCAGAGAAGAGTCAGTACTGTGGTACCCATGCTCTCACTGTGTCTACCCTTGCCGAAAAGCCAGTCCAACAGAGTGGCTTATCTATGCACTTGCCATGCAGGAGTGACCCTAAGACTCCCACTCTCAGTGACTGTAGGGACTAGGCACATTGTAGCAGGGACATGCTCAGCACAGAGGGAGGGCAGTATCAATATGCATTTGCTTGGATTACTTGGCACATGGAGCGCAAGCCCTGGAGGCACAAATGCCCATTTCTCAAGGAGGACTGCAAGAAGGCAAGACGCACAGACCCCTTCCTAAAGATGACTACACCCCAAGCAATGCTCTCCCTGGCAAGGAATTGGAGGGAAACGGATCCTAACAGTTGTCTATCCTGACATATCTACCTAGGGACTCTATGGGACACAGAGGGATACAAGAAGGGTTAGTTACATCTCAGGAGCTTCACAGCACCCAAGAGTCTACAACCCTCAAAGGAACCACAGGTCACTACTGTTAAAGGGGAGCAAAACCCCCACTGAGCACTGGGTATGACACTCCCCAGTTGCCCCCGAGGAGCAAGAGGTTCAGCCAGACACCCGCTGCTC
Source organism: Sphenodon punctatus (assembly GCA_003113815.1). Lineage (NCBI taxonomy): Eukaryota > Metazoa > Chordata > Lepidosauria > Sphenodontia > Sphenodontidae > Sphenodon > Sphenodon punctatus. Next base: position 4,057,592 of record QEPC01002403.1, on the reverse strand, counting down.
CCCCCATTCCTTTCGCTCTCCTACCTGCTGAGCACGCAGCAGAGCAGTCCTCCTGTACATGTAATCCTCCGATTTGATCACGTACACCATCTTATAGGAGTTCAGTTTGAATTTACACTCCAGCTTGTCCAAGCTCTCCACGTTCTCCATGGGCTTCTTACTGTTTCCCTCCTTCCCTTCCTTCTCCTGCTGCTCCCGACCACGCTGAAACTTACGGATCCGCCTCAGATTCCTGTAAACCAGAGAATCCCTGCTAGAATTAGTGCTCGCTCTCTATCACTAGCCTGGATCATCTAGCAGCTTCAGGGCCAGCAGCTTGTCAGAACCCATTGTTCTGCTCAGGCTGGAGTTATTACCACATGGTAAAACGCCATTCAGGCTCGTATACCAGCCTGCGGCTTTCAACCCTATTTATTGAAGGAGGAGGCCCTTCCACAGCTACGTGGTAACCAATTCCTTGCTTGTGACAAGCACTGACTCAGCACCTTCTACGCTCAGGTAGAGGGCTACCATAGACTAAGGTAGAATTGTCAAAAGGGCCGGTGATTCCCCAAACCTCTCTGCTGCCTGTGGACTGTGCCATCTCAGTCACTTGAGAGCAGGAGCCCAGGGTGGACCCGCAGGCTCTTGGGATAAACAGCAGCAGTGTTGTCACGCTGTACTCTTGGGTACTGGCTTCTACAGTGGCCTAGTACAAGAACAAGCAAGCAGCAGCATCCCCACACCACTGCCTCTGGATACTGGCCAGTCATTGCTCGCTCACTCACCTCGGCAGAAAGACTGGCTTCTGGGCCAGGTGCTCCCGAAGCTCGGGGGAGGTAGAATCAGAGTTGACATATCGCTCCACATAGTCTGACCAACGCTGAAACCGGGCACAGAACAGAAAGGGGGTTAAATAGCTCCATCCAAATCAAGCTCAAACTAAACTCTGTGAAAGGGGTAGGTCTGGAATTATGTCTGTAGCTGAAGCAGGAGAACTCTTCCAAAGAGATGCACACATTTTGCCCTTATACTAAGAGAAGCTGGGGGTGGGGTGGAAATGTCTCCCATGGATATATACTTTTTCCACAGCTACTTACTATGGGCAGGGGGGGGAGAGGGGGCACCAGTATCAATTATCCAAGAATCCACGCTGCTACTAATAGCACACTGTGTCACAAAGCAGCAGCATGCCTAAAAATAGATTTTAAAAAAAATCTGATTAAAAAATTTAACTTATTTTTAATAATAAAAACATTTAAATAAATTGGTAGAATTAAATATAGACTAATTTAGGTTAAAGCCCAAACATTATAATTTTAAAATTTTGAAAGTGACAACTTAGAGGAGTCATATCAGGGTAAAGATTTTTTCAAGTTTATTATTCATATAGCACCAATAACGTGCCTGAGGCTCAACAGTCATGATCGTAGACAGATCCCTGACCGGAGGAGCTTACAATCTAGGACAAGCTAGTGGGAGAACACAGGGACAAGTACATTCTGGTTTTACAGATTGGGAACAGAGGTTGAGAGAAAGTGACTTGCCCAAGACCACCCTGTTCATGGCTAAGACAGGATCTGAACCCTGGCCTCCCAAGGTTCAGGTCCAATACCTTGTCCACTAGGCTACACTGGCTCTCAATCACACTTTGTAAGCATGGTTCATTTTGTTCTACTCCAACAGGGGAACAATCTGGCAAAGATTTACACACACAACTTTTCATACGCAAGTATTTTCACTCAAGTTAACGAAAACTATAGCACATTAGTCAAATCAAGCACCAATGTAAGGCTTTGCAGGATTAGGGACTATGCGCCCACTCTTGTAAAAGCATGCATCTTTGCAGAAAACTACATGCTCGGACCAATGCAGTGTGTCTGTGCTGTCAGCAGCCTGAGTCTTACGTAAGTATCAGTGGCCCTGGTTCTGCACCTCTGAAAGCCATTGAAGCTGTGCTAATGACTTCAATGGCCAAAGATCAAGCTACACATAGGATGGTCGACTCCAAATAAATGTATTGCTTCTTGAACTGGATGAACCTTTCTGTAACCTGGTAACCCAAGTTCTTAGAAGGTGTATGGAGAGTGACCCCACCCAGCTAAAAAAAAAAAAAAATCAGTACCACTGAGCATGCTAATGATTTCTTTGCAGCATGGACTTAAAAAACCGATAGCTCGTACCCTCCAAGTTTGCAGTGAAATGCAGCAGCATCCCCATCACCTGCCGCCACTGCAAGCCCTCCCACTCAGGTGAATGGCAGGGAACAGGAGCGCTGCGCATTGCAAGCTTGGAGGGGATATACAGCAGTATTTTATCCACATGCAGCCAAGAAATCTTTATTTTTAAGATATTGATATTTTAGTAGGAATGGTAAAGTAGGGCTTCAGTAAAGCTTACACTGCCCCATTTGTTTAACTCTGCATAAGCTGATTTCTCATAAGTCTAACTTACAAAGGTTCCACAAAATTAGACTTAACAGGACTTCACTTTAATAAGATGCGTGGGGTTATTGTCTGGGGCTATTGTCTGTTTTTCTGGTTAGCAAAAGTAGAGACCGAATCTTAGTCTAACATTAGACTAAGTCTAACAGACTAACATTAGTCTAATAGCTACATTTAGTTGTAAATAATCAAATTCACATATTTTAATGGTTATACCAACAAATGCAAGTTTACTTTTCTTTAGGACAGTTACTAAAAATACACATGGAAAATTATTAAGAGAGTTTTTTCTTGCCAGTTTATATCTGTGATTAAGTCAAACCACTCTCAAGGAAAAGTTTCCTGTAGGACTAGAAGCTGGTCTCACACCAGTTTTATTTGAACAATTTATTCGCTCTACGTATTTAATTTTACACATTTGATAGCAACCACCAAACTCTAAAGACAGCCTGCTATTACCTCTGCTTCAACAGGGTCATCTGAATTCTCCTCTTCTGTGTCCAGCAGCTCAATGGTTAACTGAACCTGGCCTCGGCTCTGAATGAACATCAGCTGCAAACCAGAATGCACAGTGTTACTAAGTAACATTCAACAACCAATTCCCTTCCTGCTGGGAGCAAGAGAGCAAATTCTATGCATTGATTAAGTATAATTCTTCTCTCTAATGCAATTGAGAAATCCAGTGCTACCTACACATTACATAATCTGAGGCAGGGAACATACGGCCAGTGTGCTGAAGAATGGAAAGAGTCCAGCTCAGCAGAGAGCTTGCCCTAAAGAATTGCTATCAAAACCAGAAGGGAATTCCTAGAGAGAGGGAGAGCTAAGACACTTATAAGGTTCATTACTGCACCAGTTTATTAGGTAATGCAAAGTCCCTATTCCTTTGACATCTACCCTTCTCTCTAAGTTTACTCAAATGGGAAGTGGAGGGGAAGGCCACAGACTGGAGAGGTATTTCATTTCTTATCAGCTTGTGTCTCTGATAAATGTTACTTACTGCAAGATGACAGATCCCGAAGCTAAGCATTCTAGATAACCTTTGCTAGCTAAAACTGGTATTTGTCCTTGATTTCACAATGATGTGAGGGTTAATGGTGTCCACTTTATTAAGTGCATAAGCAGCAAACATCAGAGCAAAACCAGAAATTACTCCGTCCAAAGACGGAGATGATGACCAGCACCAAGTGCAGAAAACAATTAAGAGCAATGGCTCTCTATCATCAGCCAGGCTGTGAGAAGCTGAGAAGTCCCAGCTTTAACACAAGAGGATGTGTTTTCCTCGCTGCTCTTGGCAATGTCCCTCTCCCAAATCTAGGACAGGTTTCTCGTATTTCTACACTGTCTTCCTGGACCAACAAGTTCCACTGAAACCAGTGCTGACAGTCACTTAGAAAGCACTCTTATAGGTGCCTTCCAGCTACACTATGCAATACTAGTATGCATATTTGGAGTGTGACAAAATTAAGTGAACACAGAACTACTGGACACTGCCCCTTTCTTAGGAGGTCTTCCCCTTTTTTCTCATTTAAAAGCTCATCAAGATTGCACCAAATCTTGGGAAATCAGACATCATTGGCACCAAGGCTCTAAGCTGTAGTTTTTACCTTGAAACAGTTCTCATCTGCCATGAGCTGCTCTGCTTTGCGCTGGTATGCAGCCTCCAAAAGGGAACGAGAAGACTGTGAGGACAGCAGGCCTCCAGTAGCCCCATTGCTATTCTCCGACAGGTAGAGTTCTGTCACCTGCACACAGATCTCATCACTCACTATGTGTTGAAGCTGTGAACAATAAGAACAAGGAACGTAGTTAGTAGAGGGGTTTTTAAAAAGCCACCAAATAAATGCCTTTGCAATTGACAAGTTGTATACCCGAGGACCACTGCCCTGGAGTCAAGTAAATGAGGAGGTCTTGCTTAGTGGGAAAAGGAGGGAAGAAGAGTTTAGTCTAAACATGAACACACATCTCTTTCAGACACATCAAGCAGAATCTGCGACTGAAGAAAACTAGGAGAGCAAGAATGAACCTTCACCCCCTGTGATTGCCAGTTTGTCCTTGGGTACTTTCCCACGATACTTTCCGCACACGATGCGTCTCTGGGAAAGAATCGGGAAGGCAAAGCATGTGCAGGATTTGTAACGTGGGAACGATTCCTCGCGTATTTTTGCCAGCGATCCTACGGAGGATTGCAGAGTTCTATTTCCCTACTCTGCAACCCTCCACAGGATCACAGGAAAAAATGCGCAGGGGGGAGCTTCCACATTACAAACCCTACACATGCTCTGCCTTCCTGATTCTTTCCTGGAGGCAAGTCATCCGTGGAAAGTATCATGGGGAAAGTGTCCCTTGTGTGTCTTCCTGCACAAACTTAGCCTTGCTAAAACTGTTCAGGTGGTAAAACACACATCTTCTAGATAAAAGCCCCTTTCTGAATATAGACAGCAGCAGAATTGTTCTCATTCTTGGTTCTTCCACCCTAAACGCACAGTACACAACAAGCCTCGCAATCAGCCAAAGGACACTGCAATATGCCAATAATGCTAAGAAAAGTGTATTTTTAACCATTCCTCCCTGTATAACTGCTGTTTTCTTAAGCCATAGCAAAATGTCCTAACAGCTCCTGCTTTTCAAGGAAGCAGACGTAATAGTCTGCCTCTGTTGTGAATGATAACTAAAGCTGTTTGGGGGGGGGGGGGGG
>QEPC01002403.1:4036538-4051724 GCA_003113815.1 Sphenodon punctatus | reverse complement strand
GGCTGAGGGCCATACCGTTCGCCGAGCGTCTCTGCCCCTTTGATGGGCAGTGTGTGGAGACAGTCCATCATGTATTATTTGACTGCCACCTATACGATGCCATTCGCTTGGAGTTTCTCACCCTCTTTCTACAAAGGTTCCCGGGGAGAACTGAGTGGAACCTTCTGTGTTTGGCCCTGGCTGATGTGGACCACTCAATTACAAGTGCTGTGGCCCAGTATTTGATACTTGCATTTAATTTACGTAGTTTGTTTTTAAATTTTAGACAGCCCACTTAAGGAGGGTAAGTTTGTGGTACTTGTTTGAAATCAACTAGTAGTTCCAAGTGCTATACTTGTTGGACAAGTTTTAGCAGCGGATTACGGTTTGGTGCAGGTTGTGTATATTTTTGTTTTGTGTTTTATGTATCATCTTTTTGTATGATATTGGCTTAGGCCGCAAATAAATTTTATTATTATTAAACAGTTAGCAACTGAAATCACATGCCAGTTTGATAACTAGCTACATAGGAGATCTAGTAGTAAGGAACATTCTTCAAGTATCCTTAAAGTTTTGTTTCTTTTGTTCAGAAGATGCATCGTGCACTATAAAAGCAACTACTCGATTCAGATGTGGCCTCATTTGATACCTGTACTTTTTGGATAGCTGAGGACACTACCTTACGACTGATGCTTCAGTTCCCTCAGAAGTGCCTTACAACAACACATATGGCAGACATTACTGTATTTCAGTGCAGTATGGATCTGAAGGGGCCCTTTTGTTGTAATCCCACACCCTTCACTTTTCAGCAGCCTAGTGCTACATGAAAACACTTTGGGATGATGTTATTTTAAACTGTTCCACGTCAAGACAAACGCAAATGCATAGAAACAAAATTCTGACTGGCCTTAGGAACATTAAAAGGTATAAAAGGTTGGTTCACTTCCTGAGACTTATGGATCCAGAGAGGTTCTGCAATGCTCTTGGGGAGTTTCCCTCCATGACGACCGTTCGCTTGATGGCCAAACCATCGACTGAGCAGATCTAGGCATCTGCTCCCTGAACGCTGACTTCACAGGTCCCCCTGGTATACGGAGGACCTGCAACAGATTAAGTGGGTAGGATAGCAGTTGGAGTGATGGTGGCGTCACTCTCATACTGAAGTCAACCGATTGCAGCATAGAGTTAGCTTAGGAACCTATGCTGTGGCTGCGTGGGCAGCAAAGAGATTCTTTGCTGCTCTCATAGCGTCCACAAAGTTGTGTCCAGCTGAGCTATTCCGGGTGGTGAGGGGGTTTCGTCAGTCTGGCCTCCCTCTGCCTGGAACTAGAATTTTCCAGTGCTCGCTCGACATGTTTGTCGACTTTTTTGTGGATAAAATCTCTGATTCACCACCATTTTGACGCCACGCTTTTGGCAGTAGGAGAACCGGAGGTAAAGGAAGCCCCACCGTGTCCTGTTTTATGGGAACAGTTTCAGTGGGTGTTGCCTGCTGATGTGGAGGATGTCCTGGAGGCTGTTAGGGCCACTTGTGAACTTGACCCATTCCCATCTTGGCTGGTGGTCAAGGCAAGTCAGGAGTCGGGGTCGTTGTAGGCTGGGATAGTCAATGCGTCCCATAGGGAGGGGAGAGTGCCGGGCTGCCTCAAGGAGGCAGTGGTGCGACGTTTAATAAAGAAACCATCTTTAGAGGTTGATTCCCTGGCCAGCTATCAACCGGTGTCTAACCTTCCCTTTGTAGGGAAGGTTATGGTTAGATCTCTCAGCTGCATTCGACACTGTTGATTCATGAGATGTTGGTGGCTCTCTTGCAGGACTGAGTCGGGATGGACAGAACTGTTCTTGAATGGTTCCATTCCTTCCTGGCTGGGAGAACGCAATGTGTGGTACTAGGTGCTTGTTCATCATTTCCCTGGGACCTCATGGGTGGAGTCCCGCAAGGTTCTATTTTATCCCCCCTCCTGTTCAACGTGTATATGCAGCCTTTGGGGAGATTGTCAGAGGGTTTGGTATGCGGTGTGACACCCAACTTTACCTCTCTTTTTCAGCTGACCCAAGCCTGGCAGTCTCAGTTCTCACCCAGTGTTTGTGGGGGATTGGATGAGGGTGAGCCATCTGAAGCTAAATCCCGACAAGATGGAGGTGATGCTGGTGGAAGGGGCTGAGAGAGTGGTGGCACCCACATTGATGGGGTCCACCCTCCGTTGGTACCTTAAGTTTGGAGTCTGGGGGCGCTTCTTGACTCTCAACTCCACCTGGATGCTCAGGTGGTGGCTGTGGCAAAGGGAGCATTTTGCCAATTACATCTGGTACAACCGCTTCGGCCATATGTCTCGGACTCCGACCTAGCCACCATCATCCATGCTTTCATCAATTGAAGACTAGACTACTGCAACATGCTCTACATGGGGCTACCCTTGGTGACCATCCAGAAGCTGCAGCTGGTGCCGAATGTGGCAGCCCGCCTTCTTACAGGCACAGGTTGTTGCAAGCACATTACAGTGGTGCTCTGGTTTCTGCACTGGCTGCCTATAGTTTTTCAGGGCCAATTCAAGGTGTTGGTTTTGACCTATAAAGTCCTATAGGGCTTGGGCCCTGCCTATCTGCAAGATCGCCTCGCCCCCCGGGGTCCTGGATCGACTCCTGCGGTCATCCGGGTGTCCCCCTGAGTATCTCGGGTGGGGACAATGAGAAGGGCGTTCTCATTGGCCGCACTAAGGCTGGGGTACTCCCTCCCGATGGAGGTCCGCTTGGCCCCAGACCTTCCTTCTTTCTGTAGACAATGTAAGATCTGGCTGTACCACCAGGCTTTTGGTGAGGGAGACAGGTGAGGGTAGTGGGGTGGGGGGGGGGGGGGGGGGGGGGTGTTGGGTTTTTGTGTTCTTAACTCTCCCATTATGTATTTTATTGTAATGTTATATAGTTATTTATATGTATATTTATTCATATTTTATTTTATTGATGTTAATATTTTATGTTTTTATTGTGCTGTAAGCCACCGATGTTTTTATTGTGCTGCAGTAGCAGGAGGGGGCAGCCTAGAAATTTAATTAAATAAATAAATTTGCTTATTCAACAAAGCCACAAATGTCTTTATAATCTAGGAGGATTACAAAAAAAATATTTGGCAAGTTTAATCTATTTTTAATATTTTTTTAAAGAGGTATCAGTTCCACTTTAGAAGTTACTGGTATGCTGGACACACACACGACAAAAAAGGAAAGGAACCAGACACATGAGTGTGTTATAGGTAAAGTGCAAAATGCAGGAAGCCTATGCAAATACTAGGCACCGTATAATATAGATTGACTAATTCTACGGGACACTTAGACATAGTGTGAAAGCATTCGTAAGTAAATACACAATTTTTGGCAGCATATACATTACTTCAATATTCTGCAGAATATCTGTTTGCCTGTACCCTATAGTCTTTAGCCTTTAACTGCTTTAGGTAATAACCACAAATTTCCCTTTTTCTCCTTACACCACAGTCCACAAGGTCAGAGTCAGCAGTGCACAGATGGTCTGTAGATTTAGCTGTAGCTGTAACAAAACACTAGGGCCATGGCCACCTTTTTGGGGTGGGAGTGAGGAAATTACGACTAATGGATGTGTGCCGACCACATATTGGCATGGACCAAAGCTAAACCATGTCCCCATTTGTTTCAACTGGCCTGCAGTAAAAATCCTTTGGACCTGTGAAAAACAGAGTTGGTCCAAAACCACCGTCTTAATTTCTGGCAATTGCATGGGAAGCCCCCATTTTCCTTTCTTCCCTCTTTAAGAATTACAAAGAACAGAAGCAACACTCCAAGCTTACCTTAAAACACGGTTAGCTTCTTCTAGGTAAGCCCTATGAGCTTCTGCTCTGTGGCCTGCTCACCATTATCCTTCCCCATTCTGGAAATAAGCGGCTAGTTACCTGTCTAACAATGCTCTGAACCAGCTTGTCCATAGTAAAGGTAATATAGGCATGAATGGTGAACATCTCGCGGAGCGAGTCTTCATACTGGGATGAGTCCATGTTGCCATCCAGCAGGTTCCGTACCATATCCAAGAAAGCAGGGTAATAATCCTCTACATCAATATCCACTAAGGAGGAAGAGAGCAGAAGATGAAATGAAAAGGCACACTAGAAAGACTATTCCTACAGGCCTGCTTGTATTTCTGGAAATGAAAGACTTTTAGGAAAGAGCTTGAAAAAAGTTACATGTCTGTGGCTGTTGATGGATCAAAAAGATCTATTAGGAAAAACAAACATTTGAAATTTTTAGAAGTGAACTATTAAAAAATTACAAAGCAGGTTTTAAACCAATATTTCAGCAACAGATTTCATTGAGGAAAGAGATATCAGAAGCAGTGGGAAAGAAGCACTCAAACACACACAAAAATCAGGGGAGCCCACAACAACTTTTTTGTTTGGCCCCTTTCCCATTTCTAGATCTGGCCCCCAGACTCGGTTTCAAACTTCAGGCCCTGAAAGACTGATCTCGGGGGAAGAGAGCAGAGATAAGGGCATGCAATTAAGTACAGGGGATGAATCCATGGCATAGATCCATGATCTGGACCCTCCTCTTCCTTCTTCAATCCCAAGCAAATCCTTTAAGTACCCCCACCTCTTACCCAACCTGAGGAGGTTGTATTAATTTTCAAAGTGGCCCAAAGGAGGGGAAACGGTTCCCCTCCCCTGGTGTACATTATTATTAATCTGCATCACAGTAATGTCCAAGATCAGGGTCCTAACGCAGTAGGCACTGTACAAACACAGAAACAGGACTTACTCTGAAGAGTTATAACAAATGACACACAAAGTATGTCAGGGATCAGAGGTGCAGAGAGGAAGGGACTTGCTTAAGTAACACAAAAGGTTGTGACAGAGTCAGGAGATTGAGGTTCTATTCCCCACTCCATTGTCCCATCTACTGGACCAACTTCAGAAACAGCCTCAGACTGAAAAGGCTTTTACTGCTGTATCTCAGATACAGCAAAAAAGACATAAAAAATTCAGAGTATATCAAGTTTTATAATGAATACTAATTGCTCATCTCCAAGACACTGGAAGAGAGAGCTACACCACCACCTCCTTTGCTACTATCAATCAGCTGTCTGTCCCACGTCCCCTCTTGCACACAGACTCTATGTAATAGAGTGCACTCACTGGGCTCCTTCAGTCGTAGCTGGATTGCAGGGCTGTCGCTCTTATCTCGTTTTATGCCTAGGACTTCCCGTTCCCATTCTCTTTCCCGGTTCTCCTCTTCTATTTGCTTCTCAGCTTGGGTGCATATTCTCAGCAGCCGCGAGCAGAGGATCTGATGAAGCCGCAGGAAAATGTACCAGTTGTTGTTGACGTAGAAGAGGTTGTACACTTCATCCATCCCCCGCAGTTTCTGGGCTGCTGTGTTACTGAACAGCAGTTTGGCTTTGGTGGGGCTGCCTCCAACCCCATTGTGTTTTTTTGTGGCACCAGTGGTTTCATCCACATCCATCTCTTCCTCCTCTTCCTCCTCCACATCAGAGAGCTCACCTCGCTGAGCAAACAGTAGGTCTGGAATGAAGTGATACATGATCTGCTTGATTTTGTATTTGTCCTCTTTCTGGATCCCTGTTTGCCGTTTCACATGGTGGATGATAAGAGAGGCAGCATCCTCCAGGATTTGCTTGTCCTCATAGACCAGTGACAGGTGAGGGCCTGTGGGTACTCCAGCATTATCTTCCGAAGCCTGTTCTTGCCTCTGAAGGAGGGAGAACAAGTATACAGAACATGAGCCATAAACCTTCACAGGTCTCCAAAAGATATTTAAAAAGCTTTGCCAGTGAAATAAGTTTCCTCTCCCTCACATTCCCTCTTTACTACTGAGGGGAAACTCCCACTGTATCCCTCACCACACAGATATCCAGAGCTTATTTATATATCTGACACATACTTGTACTCTCGCTACATCTCCTTTGGTTACATCTCTTTTAGCCTCAAAACTATGACTGCTTTGTGCTACAAGGGATGTTACCAGCTCCCTCCAGAGCCACCTCAGTCACTGGACAGGACAGCAACAGCCTACCTCAATGCCACACTAGCAATTTCACTTTTTTTCTCACTCAGAAGCTGGTGGCCAGGAAGAGATTTAGAGATACAGACTCCGCATACCACACCCATCAGCAAGTTAATGGTGAGGAGAAAGGAAAAGAAAAAACATAGCATGTGCAGCTGAAGGCAGAGAGCTATCAGTAACGAGCTACCTCATCATAAATGCTCTCAATCTCGTTGAGGAGGCTTTTCGACCTTAGGATCTTGGTGTCGTTTTGTTTGAAGTTGATGCCCTGATGGTCGAGGGATTTCAAGTAGTATTTCTCATTCTGCTCCCGCCACACTTTGTTGAATCCTCTCTGCGCTTCTCGCCATTCTTCCTCTTTCATCTTTAACCTGGGGGAGGGAGGAACACAGGATAAGAACCCTGCATTAGATCAGTAGAAGGCAAGGCTTCTAGTCAGTGTTTTGTAGGTAATGAAATAGCAGAACCCTTCCAACAAGAGGGAAACCTTAACATAACCAGTCTCTCCAGAAACTGGTCCATTCTCTAATATAGCAAAAAACTGAGTTGGTCACAGAAGCGTTAAAGGACCAATGCTAGTCAATCTGAAGGAGGTAAATTCTGAATAAGAGGCGTATTTAAACAGCCAATACTGTTTCATTATCAATAGCTTCTACAATGTTTTAGGGCTAGTTCTGGGTTGCTATCTCAGCATTCTGCATTGAGGGGAGTATAAATATCAGAGGTCTCAGCTACTGCATTTAGCTGGCCCAAAGATATTATCTTTTAGCTGAAGGTACAACCCTGAAACTATTGAGCTTACATAGTGGAGTAACTAATTCAAACACTAAATTTATTTCTTGAATGAGCTTCTAAATGTTACTGATGACAAAGCCACAAGACACTTATTGAGGGTAGCGGGCTTCAGGGAGACTACCATGGAGTGATTTGTTGATCGTAGCCCAAGTATGGAATAGCATTTTCTTTTGCATGTCCTAAGACTATTTTAAGACAGAATCATTAAAGGCATTGAAAAATCCCTCCTCCACACCAAGTGGAGCAGCAACATAGATGAAGTCATTTAATATCACTGTTGGTTGTGATTTTATTATTTGGGATAAAGTTGAGTTGTACCACAATCTCAAAGTACAGATATCCGACTGTCTCAATTCTGAGGTAGAGTTTTCCCACATCTTGGGCAGGGACAAGACTACAGAACAACTTGCACCCTGCCAGGTGGACCTGTAACACTTTCTTTAATGTTTCAGGAGGGATGGGATATAAATATGAATAAATAAATAAATAAAATAAATAAATGGACACAAACCCTCATTTCTAGCTAAAATTATGAGTCACTCCACTTCATAACACATCTGTATTTCTAAGAGCTTGGTTTGCTTGGATTTGGGGCAAAGGCTGTATTTCCTATATACTTGGAGAGTGTCCACCACAGAGGGTTCTATAAGAATATAGGTAAAAGTGCCAGACCACAGTGGTACCTTTTTAGCACAATGGGAACAGCAACAGACGGGTTCTTCCTCAACCCGTCAATGATGTCTGTCGCCTTGTCAGCATATATCCTCTGCAGTGCCTTGCGGTGAATCACCTCAGAAGTGCCACCCAGTGTGTTGTCCAGCCGAAATTTAGCCTGCTCCTCAGCAGACAGGCGTGAGAGTTTCTTCTGTATCGCCTCCAAGACTCGGATTGTTGCCAGATTAGTCTCCAAGACAACATCCAGCTGAAAAAGAGGGTGCATTAGCTATTGTAAAATAAGTTCGCCTCCATAAATTAAGTAATATTAAAAATAAGTTCTAGAACACTTGCAACAAGGAATGCCAAAGCAATGGTTTGAAATGTTAGTATTTCCATATTTGTTTGTACTAACCTAATTATACTTCACCATTCCACTGCTTGCTGTAGTTTTGTACCTCTCCACATGTCAGTCATTTGACACTTGGCAAGTATAATTTTTCAGACTATTAACCAAGGAAGGAAGTTACGTTTCAAATGGACTATTTGGATGAAAGCATCCATTATGAACTTGTCATTGAACAAGTTCACTTGGAACTAGAGATCCAAGTCAGAAAAATTTCCAGAAAATCATCATGGGATTTTTTCCCCCTGAAAATGTTCAACATTTACTTGTATTTTCATGGAAACGGATAGGCATTTGGCTATTGTACTAAATACCATTAAAAACTGTTTATAACAAAACCAATCTAACTTTAATTGATGTCTCACTAAAACAAAGGCCGAAGAAGATTAGAATTTGAAATAAGGAACACTGAACATTTTCTGGAAAATTAAACATCCTACAAAGATAACACATAGCTACACACAAGTTTGTCAAGACCTGTGGAATTAAAACAGATTTCGCTTTAATAATGATTGAGAAGCCCTTAAATAGAAACATAGACCTGTAACCCCTAAAAACACACACTGATCCAAAGTAGCAGTATTCAAGCTGTTCTGCACCCATCAAGTTAACGAAGTGAATAGAATCCTAGACTTCAAGAGATGAACTGAGGAAACACTACCTCAAAACGCTCATCTTCACATCGGTAGATGTGCTCTTCGTATTGCGTCTTTTTGGAGCTAACAAAGGTAGAATCTTCTGACCATGAAGGGAAGGAGACCCAAGTATCATTCAAAACCTTAAAGGAAGAAAAAGATTACAATAATAGTTTGGGAGCAAGTCAGAAGCCTTATTTTGTTTTATGATGTGTTCTAAAGAAAAGTCTCTGATTTTAAAATTGGATAACCTTCCAACCACAATACAAAAAGTCACTTGACAAGAGTTCTGACCAAGGGTTAAAAATGTGAGGTAAGGAGGAAGAAAAAGATACAAGGAATATTTCTGCCATTTTATTGGTTCACAGAATTAAAAGATGATTATTTACGGTTGTTGAGACACAGAGGTTTTTGGGTTTTTATATAAGTATAGTTACATGTTACTATGTTGAATTTCATTTTTAGACACCTCACCCTCCAAAAGCAGCATAGATGTCTAACATTGGGCTCCTCAATCCATATTTAGGCATCTTAAGCATGGTTCTCAAAAAGATACCAAGTACCTACATCTCCCATGGATGCTGGCAAGAGCTGAAGTTCCACAAAATGTCTTAAAAGTCTGAGTCAAGTGACTATACGGATTTGGAAGCCCAACTTTAGACATCAAGATCCGAGAACGTTCTCAGTTTTCACAGACATTAATGCTTGATAAGCTAAGCCACTGAGCTCCTTTTAAAGCAAGGTTTAGAACTGCACTGGGTAGAATTTCCATTAGAGAAATGATACAGTAAGATGTTTCAATTATCTAACTGGTTTCACCATATTAGTTTAGGTTTCTCACCCAACAACTGAACACGTCACTCCTCCGCCACTGCAAAACACACACCGTCATTTCCCAGTATCTGCTCAACCACATCCTGCTCAAAGCCCTGCCTGATGCTAAGATACAATACTGCAGTCATATCTGCAGTGAAAAACTGACACTGACATTTACAATCATCCAAGGAAGAGATTTAGCCAACACATGGTTCCTTTCTTGGTGGATGAAACAGCACCGCCTCTTATAACCACAGGAATCTGATTTTATCCATCCTTGCTCCAAATCAGAGCCCCTATTTTCCCCACCAAAGTACGCTGAACTAGTTTCTCTACAAATTCTTGTGGAGCTAGTCAGCACTGGTCCTATACCAAAGAAGTTGGATCACCAGGATCAAGCATACAAGATATCTCTAGAGTCCTCTCGTTTCATTAGCGTGAGACCAGGAATTAATGTTAGAACCTCCATGAAAAAGAAAATAATCCTTGCAAATTCCATATTTTAAGAATCCCATAAAGTTTATGAATAATTTAGATGTGTTTCATATAAAATGCTACTCCAGAGTTTTATTGCAAGGCACATTGGGAAAAGGTGAAGAAAAACAGCTCTAAAGAGGACTGCTTCTCCTTCTTTGCTGGTGTTGCCACAATCTCATCCCAAATATTAGGGAGAAGAGTTGAGACCAACCCCTAAAGGTCAGTGTGTTCTGCTACATCAGTCCCCCTAGCAGTCTGTAATACAACCCACTCTTCACTCTAGAAGTGTGACATTTAGGGACAGTGAATAACCTCTGCATCTAAAGCACATCCCTAAGAATGCAGACAGTTGGCTCACAACAGGAAGCCATTTTAAGCCCCCAATCTACTTTTCAGCACAGCTTAACGAGTTGGTAGGCGAACTCTATCTTCATTTTCACTTTCTACCCACCTAGTCTCTCACCTTCCCCCGTTGTTCTAAATAGATTGGGAATAGGTTTTCCCCAATGTGGAATTCCTCTAGCTCAAGAGGCACCTTACCTCCTTACACAGTGGAGTCCGTCCTGTGCACTTGGGCTGCTGGTAACTCTTAGGCAAGGCTCGGTAGCTGGAGCCCAGCCTTTTACAAGAGGCATAGTCTATCTCCATCGCTATTCCCTCTGTAGCCCGTTCCTTTGGAAAGGTCTCCATGTGAGCAGACTCTTTATAACCCAGGAAGTTTTTAAACCAAGTGAACAGTTCTGGGAATTTCCTAAGGAAAAACAGAAATCATGAGAATTGTGGCTACTTGGGAATCAAATATCAGTGTTCTATGGTATAAAGCTATGCAATGGATTGTAACCAAACTGGACCGGTGAGAGACTGAGTAAAAATATACGTGACGCTCGCCTGGTTTGGCCCAGCTGTTTGCAGCCCACCAGCTGTGGGCCCGGATCCTAACCCAGCCAGGTAGGAGTCGGGCCCACAGTCCATGCCTGGTTCCCTCCCAGCAAGGGCAAAGCAGACTAGTCAGGCGGGAATACGTGTTTCCAGCTTGGCTCCTACCAGTGTCGGGGAGGTTGCCATGGCAGCCTGTAATAGGCAACCACAGCTGTCCGTCATGGCGGGGCAATGTTGGGAATGCAGCCGAGTGGCCACACATCACTCCCTGCTTCCACCCTCCCACCCCAGCCAGAGAAGGCTGCAGGAACTGCAGTGTGCCCGGCCAGGGAAAGCCCTTCCCATCCCCAGGCTGGGACGGACGTCACCATGTGACATCTGTTACCACCCAGTGTCCAAGTCTGCTCCTGGAATTCACACTCTGTGGACGGAAGACACTTACTACTCCATTTCACTTTAGTACAGCTCACTAAAAAGGTAGGAAGCAGTTCTGATTCTTCTCACCCTTTTGCTCCTACCTCTATTAATCTCGTGGTTTTTGGTTTGATTTGCCTTCACACTGAGGTGGCTAAGATTGTTTTGCTGCTCCCACAACGAGGATGTAGCCCTTCCTCAGAAATAGAAATGAGAAAAATGGAACTGCAAGAACACACTCCATCTGCCTGGTGAACGCAACCCAAAGAGGGTGGGTGGCAAAATGAGCAGCCATCGGGCTCAGCAGCCTTCACTAAAAAAGCTAACAAGCTTCGCAAATAGCAGGACAAAAATTAAATGGAAAAAAAAAATAATCAAAACTGGACACAGCTAGGGCTGAGCAATGGCTGCTAAGCAGCTGTGAGACACATTATCTTTGGAATAGACTCTTGTCCTTCTTGGCTAGAAAAGAGTAAAGAAGCTGAGACAGGATTCTAGGTCTACTGCTACTTGTTATTATTTCTAAAGTGCTACTAGTCCTACTCAGCGCTGTATAAATACATATAAAAGGCAGTCCCTGCTCCAAGGAGCTTAGAATCTAGATAAGACATGGACACATACAGTTAAAACCAAGGCAGTAGATGAATCATGGACTACAGGGTGCAGTTTATTCAGCAATTGATTGATTCCGACCAAGATCATGATTGGGATCATGATTTAAAGGCGACCTCAAAGCGGTGAGATTTTTGGCATGACTTGAATATGAACAGGGAGGAGGCCAGGTGTACTGCCTCAGGAAGAACGTTCTAGGCATACAGTGCAGGAAGGTAAAAGGCACAAAGTTAGGAGTTGACAATGGAGAAGAAGGGCACAGATAAGAGCATCTTGCCTGATAAATGGAGGTTGCATAAGAGAGAAGATGTAGTGAGGGGCTGCAGAGTGAAGACACTTATAGGATAGTAGAAGTTTGAACTGTATACAGTAGCAGATGGGAAGCCAGCGTAGCGACTGGAGGAGAGAGGTTACATGGTTGTAACAACACGCAAAGCAGGTGAGTCTTGCGGCTGAATTATGAATAGACTGAAGAGATAGATGGTTCAGTGGGGGACCTGCAAGAAGCAGATTACAATAGTCTAAGAGCTCATTCAGATGAGCATTTAAATCGCACAGCGGCGGCGGCTCCGAGCAGCTTTCAAAACCACACTCCAACAGTTCGGGTTAGGCTGCAATGTGCGCACTCACCGCATTTACACCAACCCGGAAGTGCAGGGTACTTTAAATCGCACGATGCCGCCGCGGCGGCTGTGCGATTTAAACGCACGTCTGAATGAGCCCTTTGTGGAAGGTAATGAGAGCACGGATAAGAGTTTTGGTTGTGTGTTCAGAAAGGAAGGGACGGATCTTAGTAATGTTATATAGAAAGAAGCGACATGTTTTAGCAGTGTTTTGGACGCGAGCAGAGAAGGAGAGAGCAGTCAAAAGATGACTCAAAGGTTACGGGTTCAGGAAGGATGACAGTGTTTTCTACAGAGATGGGTAGTAAAGGGAGAGGAAAAATGGGTTTAGGAGGAAAGATAAGAACTTCCATCTTGGCCATATTAAGTTTAAGGTGGTGGCAAAACACCAAGGCAGCGATGTCAGACAGGCAAGCTGAGGTCTGGGACTGGATACTGGTGGAGAGTTCTGGCAGAAAGAGGGAGGTCTGCGAATCATCAGCATAAAGACGGTATTGAAAGCCATAGGAGGAGATCAGATCAGACAGCAGATGTAGAGAGAGAAGACGGCTCAGGACTAAGTCTTGGGGGATACCAACTGAGACAGAGATAGCAGAGGAGGAGGATTCACCATAGCATACACTAAATGCGCAGTTGGAGAGGTAAGAAGAGAACCAAGATAGGACAGACTCCCAAAAACCAAAAGGAAGATAAAACATCAAGGAGACGATGTTGGTCAACTGTGTCAAAAGCAGCAGATAGGTCAAGGAGGAGGAGAATAGAGTTAACAGCCCCTGGCCTTGGCCATGAAGAGGTTGTTGGAGACTTTGACGAGGGCTGTCTCCATGGAACACAGAGAGAGGAAGCCAGTTAGGAGTGGATCAAGAAGGGCCCAAGCTGAAGGACTCAGTTGAAGAAATATTCCAGCCTTGAAAATCGAGCTTAATAGCAATCATAGCAACTGAACTTAATAAGGAACAAGAATACACTTTGTACTATTAGATGGAAGCCTTAGAAAATGTTGTCCAAAGTGCAACCAGGCAGGCCTTAGTATTTGATGGTACCGAACTGGCTTCTTGTTGTGAAAAATAAAGTCTTGAGACCTAACCTTAAAAGACTAAGTTAGTTTACTCTTAAAAATAAAATAAATAAATAAATCGCACATCCAATTAGATTCCCTTGATCCCCAGCAATAAGCAAAACTTCTAGCCTTGTAACCAAGGCTAATGCAATTAATTAAGAATAAGAGGTAATTCTATTTCCTTCATTGCATGAGAGAGAAGACAGTGTATCTACTCTGGAAGA
Source organism: Sphenodon punctatus (assembly GCA_003113815.1). Classification (NCBI taxonomy): domain Eukaryota; kingdom Metazoa; phylum Chordata; class Lepidosauria; order Sphenodontia; family Sphenodontidae; genus Sphenodon; species Sphenodon punctatus. The sequence goes on along the minus strand of QEPC01002403.1, from coordinate 4,038,103 downwards.
ATAACGTGATCTTTATTATATCTTTCCTGATAAAGCCATTCCTTGTTATAGCTAGGACTGAAGATGGATGTGAGGAAGGCTCATTAAAAATTGATTTTACTGACTTAGCTCTGTACCTGACCTTTTCTAGTTGAAATGAAGCTATTATTTAATGCCATAGCATTAGTCTAATTTCAGTAAAGTCACACAAAAGTTGTAAGCACCAGCAGGGTCATTTTGGTTTTATACTACCTGGCAAAATAGAGCCCTTGACCTTCCTTTTGCCTCCATCTACCTTGTGCATGTAGAGAGGCGTATAAAAGTGTACATTAAGTCTAGCGGTAGAGAATTTCAGCCTAGCAGTTCCAGCCAGATATAGGAATCATTATGGATAGCTATACTTCACATACTGCAATTAACAGTAAGCATGCAACTGCCCTGTACATCATCTCCCAGCTAACCTCTTTTTACACTTTAGTACCCCAAGAATTATTCTGGGCTTTAGTTTGCTTTGGGGCAGGATTAAACATTGCCTCTTAAGTTTTGGAAAAGTATAATTATTGGTTTCTCATGCTATCTTTAACAAGACAAATAGCTATATCCGTTTGTTGCTGGGTCTTCATTCCTGGGAGGCAGCAAACTCAGTCCAGGGTATTTCAACACAGGGTTTATTTGTTGCCTTCAAGAGGTTTCCACTACCGCAGCTGGGTAGTCTGCAGTCAGTGCAAACCAAATTTCTTTTTCAGAACTTTAGAAATTCTGCCTATCCCTTACCTTAGTGCTTTCCCAGGTTTCTTCTCTCTGGTCAGGAGTCAAGCTTTATGTTAGCCTCTGGCTTCCACAGCCTATCTGCAGGGGACCTCCCCTTCTCCTCCCAGTTCTCACTCTTTCTAAACTCTTTCTCCCAGCCAATTACGCGATCATCCACACCTGTTTCAGGAACTCCCTCACAGCTTCCCGCTGGTTAATCACCCAGAAAATGATCACCTGTACCTGGTACCTAATCTTCAAGGGTTGCATCCTTCAACAACTTACTGTTATGACTCACCACACTATCCCAAAACAAGAAGTTGATAAGAACACACTGAGGAGATCATCGTCCAGGCTGTCCCTCAGGTGCATAGCCTGGGATTCATCTTCAACTCCTCTCCTCTCACCTTAGATCCAGGCTGTTGCCAAGTCCTGTCACTTTGTTCTGCATAATATTGCAAAAATCCAGCTTTGCTTTACAACTTCCATTGCCAAAACCCTAGTCTATGCCCTTGTCATCTCTCGCCTCAACTACTGCAACTTCCTCCTCTGCTTTGATTTCGCTCCCCTCATTTCCGTTCAATGCTCTGCTGCCAAAGTCATCCATCTAGCTCATTGCTTTTTCTATGTTCATCCCCTCCTCTCTGCCCTACACTTGCTCCCTCCACCTGAACGTATTCAGCACAAGCGCCTTATCTTCACCTTCAGCACTCTTCATGGTCTTGCTCCCCCGTATCTCTTGACACTTGTTTCCTGCCACATTCCCGCCCAGGCCTTTGCCTCCACTCTCGGCTGCTCATGACTCCCTTGCTGCTCCCCCCCCCGCTGCTCTGAGC